>CATIWK010669676.1:0-16328 GCA_949634005.1 Mallotus japonicus | reverse complement strand
TAAAAGACCCCTGAAGAAAAGAAGCTTTTACTAAAAGACCCCTGAAGGAAGAAAACTTTCAATTTAGTCCTTGAAAACTCAATTAAATCCTTGAGAAAGAGCATTTTAGCCTTTGAGATCCAAAAATCAAATTCTGAGGATTTATTTATAATACATTCTCATCATCGGAGTCCTCTGTCGCATCCACACTCCCTTATCCCGGAATTGGGTGTCTACAGTATTGGTTCAGTTTTTTGTAAATATCCAGTACCGTACCAAATTGGTCATAAAATTTAGTTTGGTTTGGTTCGGTTCAAGATTAAAATTATTCAGTTCGAGACAGTTTTAATGTCTTTCGGTTCGGTTCGGTATTTTCTCCATCTTGTGCTCAGCCCTAACTTAGTGTGGATCTACCAAATTTAATTGAATAATTAATTAAAATGATAAAATCTAAAAATTTAAAAAAGAAATGTGTAAAATCATTATTTGTAATTTTTTTAAAAAACTAAAGACAAAAAGATAATATATCTTAAGTAGCGACATATTGTTCAGGTTACTACCTGAAAGCTTTTCCGAAATATATATACATAAATTGTATAGGAAAAGAACTTTTGCCTTGTCTGGTGAATTATATCATTATAGAGAAGATTTTTTTTAAAGTTTCTATTTTTTCAATAAAATAAAAATAGAGGTAAAAAGGGAAAAGAATAAAAAGGATTTTTATTTTTTCCCAGGTTGGTTATCATGGGCGTTACATTGTATCATTACGAACTATATAAAAAAAAAAACTTTTGTTAAGACTATAGTTGTAAAAACAATAGATGAAAGAAAGATGTATTTCGTATATATATGTAGGACAATTACAACAAGTATATATACAAGTACAGGTCAACTAGAATCTCCTCCCAAGGCTGATATAGTGGGATTTGATTAATTCTAACTAAGGCAAGTTAATTAATCAGAATATTTACATTCAATACAAGAATATTTCTTAATACTCCCCCTCAAGTTGGAGAGTGAATATCATGAAGTCCCAACTTGTATCATAAGTTTACAAACTGATCCTTCCCGAATGCCTTTGTGAATATATCTGCCAACTGAAAATGCGTAGGCACATAAGAAGGTTTTACCATTCCAGCTTGAAGCTTTTCTTACACTATGTGATAATCTATTTCTATATGTTTTGTTCGTTCATGGAAGACGGGATTAGCTGTAATATGTAAAGCAGCTTGATTGTCACAAAGTAATGGTATAGAGGCCGATTGTGGAACCTTTAAGTCTTGTAAAACATACCACAACCAAGTAAGTTCCAAACATGTATTTGCCATAGCTCGGTATTCAGCTTTCGCAGATGATCTAGAGACATTATTTTGTTTCTTTAACTTTCATGAAATAAGTGAATCTCCAAGGAAAACATAGTACCCTGTAACTGAACACCTTGTGGTGTGACAACCTCCCCAATCCGAATCATAAAAGGCCTTTAAAGTGAGATTATTGGAAGATGGTAGCAAGAGACCTTGTCCAGGAGTCCCTTTTATATACCTAAGAATTCGCATGGCTGCATCCCAATGAGGCTTTCAAGGTTTTTGCATGAATTGGCTTAATACCCGAACTGAATATACTATATATGGTCTGGTGACCGTGAGATAAATCAACCTTCTAATCAATCTCCTATATTTGGAAGCATCATTAAGTAATGCTCCATCAGTGGGAGTAAGTTTTAAATGTTGTTCCATTGGAAACTTATCAGGACGAGCTCCCATAAGTCCCACATCTTGTAAAATGTCCATTGCATATTTTCTTTGACACATGAAGATACCTTTCTTGGAACGCAAAAATTCAATTCCCAAAAAGTACTTTAGGTCTCCTAGATCTTTAATCCGGAAATGCTTGAGAAGGAACGCTTTTATCTGATTAATCTCTTGAAGATCATTCCCTGTCAGAAGAAAGTCATCAACATAAATAAGGATTACAGTGAATGAGGTACCTTTTGCCTCTATGAAAAGAGAGTAATCGGCCTTTGACTATTGATAACCAGCCTTTTGGATGACATTGGAGAAAGCAGAAAACCAGTTTCTTGATGCTTGCTTGAGTCCATAAAGGGACTTGTTAAGACGACATACAAAATTCTCCCCCTATCGTCTTAGACCTAGTGGAGGTTCCATATACACTGTTTCTTCTAGATGACCATGAAGAAATGCATTTTTGACATCCAATTGATGAATGTACCAGTGTTTGGCTGCAGTAACAGTAAGTAGACATCGAAGTGTAGTAAGTTTGGCCGTTGGAGAAAAAGTTTCTTGATAGTCGATACCCTCAACTTGAGTATACCCTTTAGCAACCAAGCGGGCTTTGTAACGTTCAATGGTCCCATCAGACTTGTATTTAATCTTGCAAACCCATTTGCATCCAATTGGTTTGTGTCCATCAGGGATAGGAACTAGTGTCCATGTGTTATTTTGTTGTAATGCATGTAATTCTGCACTCATAGCCTTTCGCCAGTGTGGATCAAGGATAGCCTGATCATAAGATTTAGGTTCTATATGTCCTGCAATGTTAGCTAAAAAAACATGGTGTTTTGGACTAATTTGGGAATATGAGATATAGTTTGAGAGTGGATACCGTGTTTTTAGCATTGGACTTGAGCTAGGAGCATAATGATTGACTCGAGATTACAACACATAGTCTTGATGCCACATTGGAGGTTGTCTAGTATGAGTGGAATGTCTAACAGGAGTGGTGGTATTTGGAAGGTCTATGGCAAGTTCAGCACTTGGTTCAATTGGAGGTGATGGTGAAGTGAGGCCATGTGTGTTATGATCTTGTGTGTCATGAGTGGATATGGTTTGGTCAGGTTCTGGAGGCTCAAGTAATTAATTTTATGGTGTCTCAAGTGCGGGAACTGTCAAGGTGGGAAATGGTGCGGAAGGTGTAGTTGTTGGAGTGTCAAAAAATGAATCAGGTAAAGGATTTAGATTAGATGAAGGTGGAATAGTATCTGAAGGGAAAGTTGTTTCATAAAATTGGACATCACGACTGACAAAAATATTTTTAGTTTCTATGTCATAGAGCTTGTATCCCTTCTGACCATTAGGATAGCAAATGAATATGCAACATTGTGCACGAGGAGCAAATTTATGAAGTGGATGAACATTAGTTGCATAACATAGACAACCAAAAACTCTTAAGTGATTTAGTGATGGTGGGCGATTGTACAATAGCCCAAAAGGAGATTTATTTAATAACAAAGGAGATGGTAATCTATTGATTAGGTAAACAGTTGTGAGAACACAATCTCCCCAAAAAATGAGTGGCAAGTAAGATTGAAATAGCAATGCACGTGCAACAGTAATGATATGACGGTGTTTTTACTCTACAACTCCATTTGGTTGTGGAGTATAGACATAAGTGCGTTGGTGTTCAATCCCACGAGTTTGAAAGAATTTTTTCATAGACAAAAATTCAGATCCATTATCAACTCTAATAGTTTTAACACATGCTTGAAATTGTGTATAAGGAAAATCAATGAAAGATTACAAAATAGCTTGTGTTTTAGATTTATGTTGCATAAGGAATGTCCATGTGCATCTCGTGAAATCATCAACAATGGTAAGAAAAAAACGTGCACCTAAATGTGTAGAGACTTTATGTGGTCCCCAAATGTCATAATGCAATAAGTCGAATGGAGCATGAGTTGATATTGAACTTGAAGAAAATGGAAGTCTTGTCTATTTAGCCATAGGACAAACATCACAATTATTGTCAAAAGAAACATTATTACAGTTCAATAATTGAGAAACTAGTTTTAAACGAGCTGGTGATGGGTGTCCGAGGCGTATGTGCCATAGGTTTGATGGTTGAGAGACTTGGTGAGTAATGGGTGTCCTCTGTAGTGGTGACATGTAATAAAGACCACCTTGTTGTTTACCCGAGCCAATCATCTTCCCTGTAACCAAGTCCTGCAAGACACAAAAATTTGGAAATAAAATCGCACAACAGTTGAGGCTAGAGGTAAGTTTGCTTGCAGACATCAAGTTTAAATGAAAGGACGGGACACATAAGACATTTTCTAAAGTCATGTTTGGACTGAATTGTACTGTTCTTGTGGATGTGATGGATGCAGATGAACCAGTAGGTAAGTTAACATTGGGTATTGGTGATGGTTTTGTGTGAGCAAAAAGTGTAGGGTCTGAGATTATATGGTCAGTTGCCCCTCTATCCAAAATCCAAGGCTTTGTGAATGTATGATTAACTGAAATAGTGGGAAGAGTAATCAGACCTGCAGCGTTTGCATATGCATTATTATTACCCAAGGCATGGTTTTGATTCATCATGGATATAACATTAGCGATCTGTTGAATTTGCTCTATGGTAAGATTATGACCAGATGTGCTTGTTCCACTCAAATTTTCTTGTGAAGCCTCCATTGCATTGATTACATGAGGGGTATAACGTCCATTTCCTTGAGTTCCACGTTGTTGATACTGATTTTGCCGATTATTTTGGTTTCCTGGATTATTAAGAACCCATGTACCATTTTTGTACTTGCACCTTTCTTCAATATGGCCTTTCTTATCACAATATGTGCAATGAAATTTCAGTGTTCGATAGTGCTCAATTGTATGACCTGTTTTGTTGTAATGATCACAAAACTTATCTTTGTTGTTTGCCTTTTCATGCACAGCAGCAACAATAGAGAAATTCTCTGTTGATTCCGTTGTCATTTGTCGCTGTGTTTCTTCTTGAATTGCAAGTGAGTAAGCTTGACGTACATTAGGCAGTAGAGTCATCATAAGGATATTGCTACGAACAACATTGTATGTGTCGTTGAGTCCCATAAGGAATTGCATCAATCGATCTTCTTCTCTTTGTTTAGAGTGTGCTTTCATTTGATTACAGGTGGGGATGGATCTGTATGCTTCTAATTCATCCCAAAGGGTTTTGATTTTCATGAAATATGATGAGACTGTCATGGTTCCTTGTGACATGGATGCCAAGGATTTTTGAATCTGATATACGGCTGGTGCATTCTTCTATGAAAATTGGTCTCTGAAGTCCTCCCAAACCTGTTGAGCTGTCTTAGCATGAACCACCCTTTGGCAAATTCGGGTTCAACTGAATGAGTGAGCCATGACAAAATCATGTTGTTGCATTGATTCCATAGCTTGTATTCTGCTGGTTCTTTTGTTTCATCTGGTGGTTGAACTGACCCATCGATGAATCTGATTTTGTTTTTGGCTGTGAGTGCATGAATCATGGCTTTGCTTCATGATTGATAGTTGACTCCATTCAATTTTATTGGGACTAGAACATGCCCTGGTTGATCTGAATGATGAACAAAATAAGGGCTTGAAAGATCTATGGTAGGATTGGCATTTGGGTGATTAGAGTCTGACATTTTTGATGAAGGTGTTTGGCTTTCGTCTGACATGGTGTATGATGATTAGAAGCCTAGAGCAAGCTCTGATACCATATAAAAACAATAGATGAAAGAAAGATGTATTTCGTATATATCAGTAGGATAATTACAGCAAGTATATATACAAGTACAGGTCAACTAGAATCTCCTCCCAAGGCTGATATAGTGGGATTTGATTAATTCTAACTAGGGCAAGTTAATCAATCAGAATATTTACATTTAATACAAGAATATTTCTTAATAATAGTAGCATCATAGAGAAAAAAATCTTTTCTTTGACATTCTATTTTTTGTTTAGTAAAGAAAGATCTATTTCTTTCCTTTCAATGAAACAAAAAGTTATTATCTCATTAGTTGTCATGTGATGCTATATGTATCATTATTTTTAAACATTTTATATTGCCTTGCCCATAGAGTCAGCTCCTACTAATTAAAAATTTGACAATAATAAATGTTTCTAGTAATGGCGTCTATGGTCCATAAAAGACAACTTTTTTTTAAAAAATGCACACTTTTATGATCACTCTGTTTTTTTCCCCATAATACAAATGATATATCAATTAAAGCTTTATATATATATATATATATATATATATACCAATCTTTATCAATCAATCACTCTGTTAGCAATATCAATCTTTATCCTTAAAGATTTTCCCATATATTAACTATAAATTAAACTAAAAGAAGCTAACTAGATACTATTGTCGGCTCTAGGCATAGGCCACTAAGGCCTATGCCTAGGGCCCCACAAAAAAAGGGCCCCACAAAAAAAAGGGCCCCATATATATATATATATGATTATCTAGTTTTATGTTAAAAACAATAGGGTTAATTTCACCCACGGTACCCAAGATTAGCCCTATTTCCCATTAAACTACCCGAATTTGTTTTCGTCTCACAAAACCTCCTATATGTTTGAATGGATCCCACAAAAATATCCAAAGCCATTTTTCGTTCATCGGTGATGACATGGCACCTATCTGGAAGCTTACGTGGAAGGGACTCCTGACATCTTATCAGGACTTGCACACATGGTGCCACATTACCAACACATCAGCGCCATATGGCAAATTTCTTTTTTTAAAAAAAAAACTAACATTACTCATCTCTCTCTTTCTCCTCTCCCAAAATCCAATCTCTCTTCATCAATTCTGAATTGAAAAAAAAAAACTCAAAGCTTTACAATCTAAACACAAACAAATAAATAAGAATCCAACACAGAATGGGTATCACTACCAAATCCAAAGCCAAGAGCAGCAGCAGCAACGACCACTGGGGCATGGGCCTGCTCCTAGTTTTCTTCTCTGAAGACAACTCTGCCTTTGCCACCTCCACCACCACACCCACTACCATGATAAAGTTAGCTAATTGCAGTATAAAAATAATAAAAAAGAAGCAACTCTAATAATGGATGCAAAATCTCCCAAGGCAGCGAAATTCTCACCCCTTTTCTCAACTCCAAATCCTCTGTTTCATTTCCTTCAATCCCCAACTTCTCCATTTCCTCCACAACATCATCAATCTCATGAGAGAAAAGAAAAAACCTACAGAAAATGATGACCAGAGGAGCAGTTTGCCATCAAAAAGTGGTAACAGAACAGCAGAAAAAGAAACTTGTCCACATAAGTGAATAGAAGTAGAAGCTAATACATTCTTTGAAAACCATATCAAAATTATCTCAAAAAAAAATATCAAAATGGCTTTTCCGGCTAGCATCAATAACATATATAATCCAGTCAGCTTTCTCCTCATTAAGGCGATACCTGGAGCAAGAAACCTTAAAAATAAATGACACAAATCAACATGAAAAGAACATCACATTGTTGTACATCTTCACTACTATATGCATTAAACCCTACCAATGCCAATCTTCCATTTTTTTTTATCATCCACCATTAAATTACCCAACACCGCCGCCGTTGCCGCCTCCTCCACCACACCCACTACCATGATTTTGCAGAATTAATTCACCCAAAAGCCTATCTCTCTTCATCAATTCATAGCTAAAACAAGAGAAAAATGAAAATTATCAACTCCACAGTTTCCTCTATCGAAATCCTCTTCTCGATTTCATTAACTTACCTCTGAATCTCACCAATTCTCTTCACACTCCTCCTCACCATAAATCCTCAAGAATTTTGAGTGAGAAGAAGAAAATGAATAAGAAAAAAAGAAGCAGCAGCAGTAAAGCACAATCACAAAAATAGCTATGACATAAGAAGAAGCAATCTTGGATTTGTTACCATTGAACCCATTTTGGAGCTTGCTCTGAGGCAATCCAGAGATGGGTAATTTAATGGTGGATGAGATAGGAGGAGGAGATTGGAGTTGGAACAGAGTTTTCGTGGCTTTTTTCTTTGTATCTTTGACCCTTCTCTTAACAGCAGCAGCAGTAAAGCAAGGGTGTGGCGACGAAGGAGGTGGCGGCGGCAGGGAGAGTTAAATCGCTTACTGCAATGCGCAGCTTGTGCCTTATTCGGAGGATACGAGTTCTTTGACCTGGGTTCTGTTCAAAAATCCAAAAGAAAAGAATATTAGGGTCGTGGTGGGTGTTTGATGTTATAGTCTGTAAAAGATTTTGATTTTTTGTTAAAAAGCTATAAATAGTGCTGATCTTTATAGAGCTGGTAGTAGTTTAAGAGAAGGAGGAGGGTCTTCTAGATGGAAAAATACTGGTGATGTTTTTTCAAGATCTTCAAGAGAAGAAGATGATGAAGAAGCTCTTCAATGGATTGCTCTTGAAAGGTCTTAAATGATCGGATTTTGGGATTTTTTTTGAACGGATTTTGGGATTTTTTTTTAACGGATTATGGGATTTTTTTTAACGGATTTTGGGATTTTTTTTAACGGATTTTGGGAGAGTTGAAAGAGAGAGAAGTTGCTAATCAGCTAATGTGAGTTTTTTTTTTTAATTGCCACGTGGCGCTGATGTGTTGGTGACGTGGCGCCATGTGTGCAAGTCCTGACATCTTGTCAGGAATCCCTTCCATGTAAGCTTCCATATAGGCGCCATGTCATCACCGATGAACGGAAAATGGCTTTGGGTATTTTTGTGGGATCCATTCGAGCACTTGGGAGGTTTTGTGGGACGAAACCAAATTCGGGTAGTTTAATGGGAAATAGGGCTAATCTTAGGTACCGTGGATGAAATTAACCCAAAATAATAGCATTTCAATTAAAGTAAAATTGTAAATTAAAAAGGGGCTCACATTTTGTTTTTGGAAACTACTGATAGCTTGTTTATTGGCCAAAATTATGGTATCTTATTGGAGTAAACTATTAACAGCACAAATATACTTCATTGATTAGAGGAAGAATAACGACACAAATATTTATTTGTTAACGTTAGTATTATTTTTTTTGAACTGTTTAAGGTACCTATTTGTACTCTATATATATTTAAACCAAAATAATAAAATTATTATAAAGTAATCCTACTATTTTTTTTTTGTGCTTCCCTCTATTTTAATATATTTCTTCTTTCTACTAAATTTCCAATATTCAATGTATTGAATTCGTTGCTTTAATTTAGAAGGGCTCCCATAATTGATAGACAAAAAGTATGATATTTTATATGTTTATTTTATAATATTTTATTCTTTTCTTTATAAAATTATTTGTTTCTTAATTTTTTTATTTAATTAGAGATTTTGCATTTCAAAAAGCAAGAAAAATAATTTTTAAATAATTTTTATATTTTTATATTATATTAAGAAAATTGCCTAGGGCCCCGGACATCCTTGAGCCGGCCCTGCTAGATACTTACCTTCATGGTCACGTATTACTACTGTGTGCAAGGCAGTTTTGCCGTTAGGGTCTTTATTAGTTAGTGAAGTGCAAGTATCTAACAAGGTACTGACCACTTTTAGATTTCCTCTATCGGCAGCAATGTATAATGGAGTTTCCCAAAAATCATCGACGGAATATAGAAAATCAAGATCCTCTTTAGCCAGAACCTCCACAACATCAGAGCAACCAATAAAATCTTGTGCTGCCTCATGCATGGATGTTGCACTACGGCCATTATTTCATGCTGCAACTGCCTTATGTAAGGCTGTTTGTTTCCTTTTATTTGTCATCCTCAGCATTTTCCTTGTCGTTCTTATTCCACTTTGTACATCATGAAGCTGAGCTTTTGCTACCTGTTCAATAAGTAGTTTAACTATATTGACTTGACCATATTTTGCAGCAATGTGCAATTGTTGGATCTAAGAGATAAAGAGCTTCAAGAACTCTTGAAGCACAGTAGAACCTCTGTTGTTGCTCTTACTATTCTAAAAATGAAAAGTTTTAGTAAAGTCTAATTGGCTAATTCTACATATTTTTCATTAACAAGAGCTGCTTTATATAGCAGTTTAATTACAGACAAAAGTACAACCAAACTTACATAATTTAAGGAAGATTAGTTACCTAAAGTAAGAACAGCCATAACTTTTTAACTACTGAAGTTAGGCCATCATCACATTCCTGAAATCTAGCAAAAATACAGGAAAATATCTTGACTAAAGTACTTAAATAAAGTCTCATTACACTAACACTCCTCCTTGAGACTTTGTTTTGAGACTCTAAGTCTTCTTCTTAGTTCTTCAAATCTAGCCTAAGGCAGTGCCTTATTGACTATGTCTGCAATTTGCTCTTTCGATTTGCAATGCTCAAGATAAATCTCTTGCTCGCATTCAGCTTCTCTGAGAAAATGGAATTTGAACTCCTTGAAATTAGAATTGGACATGTCTAAAAACATCTTTTGAGAGGTTAAAGCTTGAGTTTCATAAGCCATCTTTAGCTTGCCTTTGGAACTGAACTTCTGTAGCTGAATATCTTCATATTTCTCTGATTTTGGAGCATTTTCTATGCTTCTTTGCTGCCATTTTCTGAACTTCGTTGTTTTCTTTGTGGTCTGAAAATTCTGAGAAACAAATAAGCATTTTCTTGAGTTGTTTTTCTCTCTTGTGCTTAAGAACTCAAAGAATTCAGCTTGTCTAAAGTATCAACAACACTTGCATCTTGAATTTTTGAACTAGAAGCTGAATTTGTTGAAAGAACTAATTCTGAAACTCCTCCTCTCTCTTGACTCTCTTGCTTTTCATCTTTGGCTTTCTCAGAATTTGAACTTAAAGAATCAAAGCTTAATAGAAAACTTTTGTTAACCATCTTAACTTCAATTATCTCATCATTATTTTGATTAAAAATTGTACATGAATGATTCTTGAACACAACACAATAACCTTTTTCAACCAACTGAGGTACACTAAATTGTACATGAATGATTCTTGAACACAACACAATAACCTTTTTCAACCAATTGAGGTACACTAAGCAAGTTTTGTTGTAAAGATGGTATAAACAAAACATCTGAGATTATTTTCGTACCTTGCTTTGTTTGGGCAGAGACATAACCCTTTCCTTTAACTTGAATATGATTACCATTCCCTAGCTTCACTTTGGTTCTAAAGTTCTTGTCCAAATATGTGAAAGAAGCTTCATCCTTAGCCATATGACTTGTGCAGCCACTATCAACAAACTAAACTTGATCTTCCTTTTTCTGCGAAGAAATCTGAGTTGCCATAAACAAATGCTCTTCTTGTTCTTGCACAAGATTAGTGGTATGCTGATTTAAAAACTGCTCTTCAACATTGCTTGCAATTTGAGGTTGATTTTGTTATTGTTGGCCTTGTTTATTTCTACAAAATTTCTCGGTATGCCCTAACTTGTCATAAAAATTGCATTTATAAGATGGTTTACCTATGTTCTTGAACTAACAATTTTCTTCAGGATGATTAGTCCACCTATAGTATTTGCAAGGTGGAAATCTTTCTTTTATGGCTGCTGCATCAGAACTCCTTTGAGCTCTACCTTTGTTGGTGTTGGCATGTAGTTCTCTTCTTTCATGTCTGTTTTTGCTAGGAGGGCACCTTCAACTGGTTCATCATTCATCATAGAAACTCTTTGCTCATGTACATGCAATTTACTGATTTATTAAAAGAGTTTCAAGATCACATGACTCTTCAATAGCTGAGATCTTTGCTTCAAATTTCTGCGGAATGGAGATTAAAATTTTCTCCACTACAAGCTGATTTGAAAAATCTCTCAAAGCAGCCTTTTTTGGTTGACAACATCCATCAATTTGTTGATATAGCTTTTAAGAGTTTCATTGTCTTTCATTTTCATTAATTCAAACTCCTATTGAGAGTAAGAAGTTTCACTTTCTTCACTCTATCATCTCCTTCATACTCTTCCTTCAACTTATCCCACACTTGCTTTGGTGTATCCAAATCCATGATTTTTGTAAAAATATGATCAATAAGACCTGAATGAATACAGGTGATGGCTTTATCTTTCTTCAACTTATGTTCTTCATGTTCCTTCATTTGAGCAATGGTTGGATTTGCTCTTAATGGAGGAGGATCTTGATCTGTCATCACCACATCCTATAAGCCTTGAGATCTCAAGTGAAATCTCATCTTGACAGCCCACACATGATAGAATTCTCCATTGAACATGGGAATTAGAGGAGCTGATGTATTTGAAGAAGGCATTGAAATAAAAATTGATCTCACTCACTCAAACTCAAGTTTTTACACTCAACTAAACTTTAAGTTAAAGAACCTCACAGTCTCAAAGGAATGGAGTTCTAATACCACTGTTGGATCTAAGATTCTTGAAGCACAACAAAACCTCTGCTGCTGCTCTTGCTATTCTAAAAATGAAAAATTTTAGTAAAGTCTAATTGGCTAATTCTACATATTTTTCATTAACAAGAGCTGCTTTATATAGCAGTTTAATTACAGACAAAACTGCAACCAAACTTACGTAATTTATCTGCTCTTGTTTTCAGCTGTTAGTTTGGTTTAGCTTTCTTCTTTAGTTGGTTTGTTTTTTGGTTTTCTTTGAAACTAGATTTGTAATTTTGTTGCTTAGTTCTAGGGAGGGGTTTTTTCATCACTTGAAGTTTTCTCAAGTGGTTTTTCCCCTCACATTTTAATAAAATGAATTTGCTTATATATATAAAAAAAGAAGACTAGTTACCTAAAATAAGAAGGATAAAACCATTATTAAGCCCCTGAACTTTGACACTTTATTTTATTGAACCCCTCAATTTTTATTGTGTTTTATTAAGCCCTCAATCTTTTATTTTCGTATAGATTAACGACAAATTAGACTGAAGTAATGAAATTTTGAAATAAATTTTGTTTACTCAACCACAATTGTGATGTCAGTGGTGAGTTTTAACAGTATATGTGTCCTTAGAATTATCAATTGAAACAAATAACCTCAATGAACATTTTTTCTTACACCTTACACTCACTTTTTTCTTTCATTCTTCACAAATCGTATCTCTAAACCTTTCATAATAACATATTTGGCAACAACGAACTTGAATAGTTGCACAATTTTATTATTTCAGTCTAATTTGTCCTTAATCTATATGAAAATAAAAGATTGAGGGCTTAATAAAACACAATAAAAATTGAGGGACTCAATAAAATAAAACGTCAAAATTTAGGGCTTAATAATGGGTTTATCCTAATAAGAACAACCATAACTTTTCAACTACTGAAGTTAGACCATCATCACATTCCTGAAATCTAGCAAAAATACAGCAAAATATCTTGACTAAAGTACTTAAACAAAGTGTCATTACACTAACAGCAATGGAATATCACCATCCCCATCATTCTTCTGCAACAACAATGATAGGCAAATTTTAAGTACATCTTTAACAAACCCGGTAGTTCTTTATTCTGGAGATGACAAGTAGAGATGCAAAACTGTGTCTCCAACTGGGGTAACTAGTTGATGAATAGACTCTGCATAGTTCTTGAAAGGATCAATTTTTCCATTCTTTGCAGCCAGATATATGTGAGGATCCATATACTTGGAATTTTCTGTTCTTGCTGCAGCCATCATTACCAGAAGGCGGAGCTTGAGAGGAAGAAGAGAAAGCCATTGGATTATATGTATATGATTGGCTCTCTTATACCATACGTTGCCGAGATAAATTTAAAAATAGATACAGTTCCCTCTTGATTATTTTATGAATTGGGGGAGGAAAATGGACATCATCTTTATTATTTTCCTGCTTAAAAGAAAAAGAAGAGTATTAACAGAATACAAAGTAAGGAATAACTCCAATTACAAGGTAAAAGTGGTTAAAGTGTGTGTGTGTGTATATATATATATATTGAAGAGCATATTCAAAGGGATGTAAAGTAGCAAAAATTAAAACAAAGATTATTAAAAGAATAATGCAACCGGAAGAAAAATAAATTTTGAAAGCATTCTCTTTTTAGAATAATTTGTACTTAATATATGTTTCCACTTATGCATCAAATTAATAAATTAATTGTATATATTAGTTTTAAATAATTAAAATATATACTAAAATAAGAAAATTCTACAGTGAAAGTGACGTAATGTGTAGCGTGAATAATCAACACACAATTGATTATTGAAAATTAACTTGCCTCAATCCAGAGACTCAATTCTCAATCTAGATAAAAAAAAGTAAGTTAAAATCTTCAATTTGATTAATAAAAGAGAAAAGTTGTTTTAAACAAACCCTAAAACAATTATTTATACTCTAGGATAATAAGGATAGAATAGGAATAAAATAAATATCTCAAATAATAAAATAAGAAAAAACCCAAAATAAATAACGTAACTTACACCACATGTTTACCATATTTTCTATAGCTATTACATCATATTAAAATGGAGAAATGATTTATATCGCGGCCCGCTTTGGAAAGCAGGCAATGATTTTCCTTAAAAATCAATTCCAAAAGCTACACTGTCCCTCTATTATGGGGGCAAAATAGTCAAAACAAAAAAATAGACTTATGCGGCCCGGCTATGAGTATCATCACTCATTAAAAATAGAATATGAGAAATTATAATTTTGAAACTTTTTCTGTATTGCATTCTCCACGACATATAAAGAAGAGAAATACAAAGAAGGCAAAGCCAATAAAACAAGTGACGATGGAGAGCCCCAAGGAAGGTGCTAAAACCGCATACGTTCCTGTAACAAATGCAATTATCATTGTTGCCATGGCTAACAACATCATATAAACTGCATACACTGTTAACCAAGAGTATTTTGATTTATATCCACCAAGCGCCAGCATGGAGTGGATAAAGACACAACAAGTGGAGAGCACAAAGGCCAAAGCATCAGTTACTACAAATGCTTGAAATGCTGAGCTCTTGCTTAGGACTGGACTTCCTCGACTTGTATCTTCTTTATCACCTTTTAAACCACCGGGTAAAGTAAATGCTGCTGCGAATGTTACCGTTGCTATAAGTACGGCCACTACAATATGCACCTCACTGTTTCTCTTCAATACAGGGTTATTTTTGTCCATATAATATTGATAGGGCTCCTTCAATGTAAATGTAATTTGACCAAATGGTCCACTACCAACATCTTTCATCCACTCTACAGTTTCTTCCTGCAGCAAGCCTCAAAATATATTATAATTACATGAAAGAAACAAGAGTATATTATATTTATAGACCAATTATCAAATCTTAGCATTTATAATAAAATAAAAAAATAAAAGTAAACTAAACTAAATTTACATCGGTCATATCATATATATATATATATCCACATGCAAATTGAGTTAAAGATAAAATAGATTAGCTAACCTTCAATTGGGGAGAGAGAGAAAACGAATCGTCGATTTTGTGGCAAAGCATCACCAAAGGGTCACGCCTAGAATTGGAACGAAAGAAATTGTAGTAATAATTAAAGCTGTAGGGGAGAGAAGCAACAAATAGATGTAGAGCTGTGTTCCCCTTGGAATCCTGCATATTTAGAAGGTACATGTAGGATGGATCTTCAAGGACTTCCCGTAATGCTTCATGATATTTGCTGATGGCCGCATAATGAGCGAAATTCCAGCATCTTGTATCTGTGATTTTGCAGCTGTCTGGGCATTCACTGATAATATATCTCATTGTGAGATGGGGGTCTCGGAAAGCTGCTAAATAAAGAGCTGTCTTTTTCCTATCATTGTCCCCAATGTAAGCTGCTTTTTTATCATATTTCAAAAGTTCTTTGACCATTTCAAAATTACATCCAGCATAAGCAGCATAATGAAGGGGCATCCACCCAAAATTATCCACTTCAATGGCCAAATCTCTGTTTTTCTGTAGCAGAGCTTTTACAATTCCTGAAAGATCATTATATGAATCACATTATATGTATACATATAGATGAATGTGTAATTAATATTCTCTTAATTAACGTTATTTTTAATGTTCCCATTAACAAGAAATTACCTGTATGTTGAGCCATTACTGCGGCGTGCAAGGCAGTTTTGCCATTAGGGCCGCTATATGCTAGTGAAGTGCAAGTATTTAACAAAGTGCTGACCACTTGCAGATTTCCTCTACTGACAGCCATATACAGTGGAGTTTCTCCAAAATCATCGACAGAATAAGGAAAATCAGGGCCCTCTTTAGCCAGTACTTCCACAACATCAGAATATACAGTATTTTTTTCTCCCTCATATATGTACGTTACTTCACAATTTCGTGCTGCCTCATGTAAGGCTGTTTGTTTCCTTGTATTTGTCATCCCCAGCATTTTCCTTGTCTCTCCTATTCCACTCTCTACATCATGAGCTTTAGCCGCCTCAATAAGTACTTTAACTATATCGACTTGACCATACCTTGCGGCAATATGCAATGGAGTATCACCATTCACTTCATTCTTCTTCAGCAGCAACAATGGGCAGATTTCAAGTATATATTTTACAAAATCGGTACATCTTTTGACGTTTGGAGGATATGACAAGTAGAGATGCAGAATTGTGTCTCCATCTGGGGTCACTAGTTGATCAAGAGACCCTGCATAGTTCTTGAAAGGATCAATTTCGCCATTCCTTGCAGCCATACACATGTCAGAATCCATGTACTT
>CATIWK010669655.1:0-17370 GCA_949634005.1 Mallotus japonicus | reverse complement strand
TACAGTTAAATGGCCATGTCCTCTTTCCTTATAATAACATATATGTTTCTTTTTAAATCTTCATTAGATGCACATTAGGCAAGAGATTAGAAGAGTCATTAATGGTTTTAATTATAATTTCGTTAAGGAATCGAAGTATATAATTCTTAAGGAGAACAAAGATAGGCTAACTATGATCCATTTTGGCACATTTTATGTTGAAATGTCATTGCTAAGGAAAAGGAAAACTACTTTAATTTAATAGGCTATGACGTAACTTAATAATTATTCAAAAAAGTAAAGAATTGTGTATAGTAAAATCCTTTACACCAAAAATTATGAGCTTTGTAAGGTTCTTAGGTTTTGCTAATTGCTGTATAAGACTAAGCATACGTTTAGAGTTGAATCTAGTGACTAATGCTTCATCTTATACATCTAAAGACCAAATGAGGAAGCAGTGATATTTCCCCAGCAATATGTGGAACTGCATATAGTAAGATGTGATATTTCTCCTCAGCTACAACATCATTGGTGTCAGTGCCTCCGCTTAACAAAAGCAGAGCATGTTATGAGGATAAAAAGGAGGGAAGGATTTCCCCAGCAATATGTGGAACTGCATACTGTAAGAAGTGATATTTCTCCTCAGCTACAACAACCTTGGTGTCAGTGCCTCTGCTTTTGCACATTATGAGGATAAAAAGGAGCAAAGGATATTGAGTTAGAACTTCGGAACATGTCATAAGCCCAGAAACTACAGCAGAATCAGGAAGAAAAAAGAGCCATCCCCTAGTTCCAACATGAAAACGCTTTAGCATTCAATTGCAAGATCCATTAAATGACTGTGTCATAGTAAACCCTCAGCCAAGGATGATTTTGGATATTTCATGAGTCATCCTCCATTATCTACCTTCATGCTTAACTCTTCCCTCGGCTTACCTGAAAGACCTTTCGCCAGCATCTCCTCTTCATATTTTCTAGCCATGTCCAACATACCCTTTTCAATTAGAGCATCAATCAATGCATTATATGCGCATTCATCTGGACTACAACCTTGTTCTTCCATCTTCTCCCAGACTAAAAGTACTGGTCGAAGAAACCCCCATCTCCCAAATTTTCTCATAAGCATCACATAAGTATCGACCCTGGGCCGAACCCCACTCTCAATCATCCTATCAAACAGCCGCAGAATCTCCTTAGGCTTCTCAATACACCCAAAGAAACAATGATATGTAATCACATCTTCCATGACATCATTCTTAGGCATTTCGTCAAGCATTTTATACGCTTCCACAACCCTGCCATTTTCACACAAAAGCTTTATAATTGTATTAAAACTCACAACATTTGGCATACAACCTAACTCCCTCATTTCACGATACACCCTCATCGCAAAGTCAACACCTTTAGATAAACCAATTGCTCGAATAACTATGTTATATGCCACAACATCCAACTTTATTCCCTTCCTCTTCATCTCTTTATACAATTTCACCGCCTTCCACGGCTTCCCACCTTTACACAATATATCCATATAAATTGAATACGAATGCAAATCTTTACTCACTCCCTTCCTATCCATCTCCTCCCAAAACTCCCTACACTTACTCCACCAACCTAGCTTAAACCACCCACGCAAAATCATATTATGTATCTTTGTTTCATTCATTAGGTTTATCACATTGTTATTCTCTACTCTATTTTTTCCAAAACACAGTTCTTGAGCTTCCAAAACATGCTTGTACTCACAAAGAGCATCAATAAGATTACAATAAGATGTCTCATCTTTCAAATTGAATTCATCCAATCTATCATAAGCACATATAGCATCATTAACAAGATGAGCAGATACATAACGCTTAAACAAGATTCGAAAAGTAGCATGATTAGGCATTGAACATGGAGCTTTAGTCATTCTTTGAATTAAGTCCCAAGAAAGATTGAACTCAAAGAACTTACCCAAAATATCAATCATACGATTGAATGTGTCCGTAGTGTGATTAAAGTTGCAATCTTTTTCGACCCAATTGAAGAAATCGAGAGCACACTTCCAGTCATTGCGGTAACAAGAAAGGGTATCGAAAACGGTTTTTGGGTCAAAGTTTTGTGGGTTTTGTTGGAGTTTTGGTGAAGGGGAGAGATGATTTGAAGTGGGTTTCGTTGAGAAAGAGAGATAACTGAAAGCGATTAGGAGTTTACTGGGGTTTAAGCGTCTAGTGAAGGTTGAAGAAAGCATTTGTTTCTTGAAGAAATTGTGAAAGAGCCTGCTTTTGCATCACTAAAATGGAGACTGAAGTGACAAGTGAAGCCAGGGTTCTAAGCTTTTACCACTATGGGAAGGCTTTTTTCTTCCTAGTTTTCACTTTTCTTAAAATCAAATGTATGATAAGTAAATTATATTTTAGATTTTTTAAATTCATGTATTTAAAACAATTTTTTTTTTAAATATATTTTCTATGAATTAAGTATTTGTTAATTTTATCTAATTTAATTAGATTATGAATTTTATTTAATTCCTTTAAGGAATCAACCGTTAATTTCTAAACAATGTTTTCATTTTATAATTTGATTAAGAAATTCTTTTATTTTTAACCATATAAATTGAGTCAAATGAAATCAAAGGATATATTTTGAGGTTTTCAATTTCTTACATACTACATTCTTTTATTTTTGTTATTTTTTATTTTCAACTAAATTTATGGTTTATGGTTGACCCATTTCAGTTTATAAAACACAATTATTTTTATAATTTAAAATAAGAATAAATATAAAAATTATGTCCAAACTTTTTCACTTTTACTATTTTTGTGCTCGAACAATTTTTTTTTTTTTTTTTACAATTAGGTGTCGGAATGTAAAAATTTTCTAAAATAATGTCTCTAACAAGTTTTACATGTTAAAATGTTTATATGTCTTATTTTAAATAATAAATTGACTTAGATACCCTTCTTTTATATTAAACTATATTTTTCTTGTTATTCTAATTATTTTTTAAAAAATTATTATAAATGAAAAAATTATTTTTTATTTATCATATTAAACTAAAAAATTAAATATTTTTATTTTTATTTTATTAATTATAGTGGTTAGATTTAATTTTTTATTCATAATTTTAGTCAAATAAAATTATTTTTCATTAAAAATATTTTATTTTTTATTGTTTATTTATAATAAATAAACTTTCACTTATATTTTTATTTTAGTTAAATTGTATTTTTCTTTTCACTCTTTCAGATAAATTTAAAAATAAATTTAATATTTTTATTTTTATTTTTCAATAATAATAGTTTACTTATTTTATTTCATTTTAATAATATTCAATATATTTTTCTTTCAAATTCTAGTAACTCATTTGATTCTAGAGCTAGGCAAAGGTAGGTAATAAGAATTCTAGTAACTCATTTGATTCTAGTGTTAGGCAAAGGATAGAAGGGTAGTTGATTGAATTTATTGCTTAAATTTCTAATTTGCTCAAATATTCTTTTTGTAATTAAACTCTATTCAAAATATCTTCAATTTATTAAATGTGCAGAGCAATTGATTGAGTTTAAACAATGCATAATAGTTGATACTGTGCAATTTTATTCGAAAAAATTAAAAATTATAATAATATTTTTTTTTTATCTCTTTGATCATTATATTCTCATTTTTCCAATTAAAGTTTTCCTTTATATTTATAGCATTAACATTTTTTTTGCTTCAAAAAAACTTTTTTTTTTTACAATATTATTCAACTTAGACCTCATCTATATAAAAATATTAACCACATGTATTAGATAAAATATATTTGCATCACCACTAAAAAATGTTTTTTATTTAAAAATAATAAAAATAATTTATTTTTTTAATTAAAACTTTTATTGTATAAGAATTTTATTTCTATTAAATATTGATTTATGATAGATACCTTAATTTATCTCACAATATATAAAAATATTTTATTTTATCTAGTATGATACAACATAAAATGATGTATGATAGACCATAAATATCTATTCTAGATTTTAAAATACGTTATTTTTTAACTTATAATCCATTAACCTATTATAATAAATATTTTTTTCTTTTTTAAATTAGTTATTTCAAAGGCAGTAATACCTTTAAGGTATTATAAAATAATCTCAGTTTTGTTCCTGAAAATTTATAAATAAGAAATTAAAACCCTTCTTATATTTCCTAGCAATATGTATGCAACAATTTTTCAAAAATAAAATATAAACGTAAACTTAATACGACTCTATAAAAAATGTAAATAAAATTATTTTTATATGAAAAATATAATTTATATATGAAGAAAATAAATATTTAAAGATTTTTATTTTGTATAAATTTATCCATTTTGAACTTTAGAATAATTGAAATTTTTATAATTATCAAATAAAAATTTTCTTTTTAAAATAATGTAATTATTAAATTGAAAGTTTTTATTTTTTTAAAATATTTTAACATTTTAATACGTGCCAATAAAAGTTTTTTTTTTTAAGGAAAAATGCAGCAGCAAAAGATGGCTAAACTCAAAGTCTTCCATCAATTTTACTAGTGTCTAGTGCTCTGTAACCTCAGTCTCTCCGAACCCAAATCTCTTCGCCTCTCTTCTCCCCAACCAAATGGCGGCTGCGACCCAGTTTAGTGTGAAGCCAGTAAGAGCGGCTGTTCCTTCTAAACTTCCTTTCCAACGCTGTCTTAAACCAAGCAGAATCAACTGCTCCACCGCAGCCACCGGCGCACCATCTAAACACTACTCCGTTACTCTCCTCCCGGGAGATGGTATTGGCCCTGAAGTCATATCAGTCGCCAAGAATGTTCTCAAGCTTGCTGGCAATCTTGAAGGTTTTTTATTACCTAAAAGAATGGAACTTTGAGAATCTTTATGGTATGTTTTTAATGTTAATTCATTGTTGTTGTATATTTTCAGGTATTGAATTTAGCTTTCAAGAAATGCCAATGGGTGGATCTGCTTTGGATTTGGTTGGAGTTCCATTGCCTGAGGAGACCCTTTCTGCTGCTAAACTATCTGATGCTGTTTTACTTGGAGCTATTGGAGGGTACTTATGATTTGATTTTGTATTAATTATTCAGGTGTTTTTAATAAAATAAAAGGAAAAGTTCAAGTGAGTTCTTAATTCTGTGGATTTTCAATTTTATAAGGTATAAATGGGATAATAATGAAAAACATTTGAAGCCAGAGACTGGGTTGCTTCAACTTAGAGCAGGACTTAATGTTTTTGCCAATTTGAGGCCTGCTACCGTTTTACCTCAGGTAATTTTTTGGTAATTGATGTTAATACTATAATGTTCAAATATCCTTTCACATTTTGAGGCAGTGATTTTGCTCTATATTGCAATTCATTTTTTGTATGTTCCGTTCCTTTTTTTTCTATGCACCCCATTTAAAACAATAAAAAAAAAATCACTTAAGTGAATTCTTGGAATTCTATTATACCAGAAAATCGTAATCTAAGAAATCAAAAAGAAAGAAATAGCAACTGAATTATTTCAGAAAATTCACTGAAGGAATAATACAATTGTATATTCTGAAAGGTGTAGGAATGACTTCACATGCTTTTTTTTTTTTTTTTTTAATTCAACATCCCAATCTTTGTTGCCTCTCGTACTGATAGATTATTTCACTTTAACACGAATGATGCTATGGTTCTTCAGATATGGAAGTAGATTACATCATTATGAGTGGAATCATCAAATTATAGCATAATTGGCACAACGTAATTTCTTTCACTATGCTGTATTTACCCGTGAAAGGGATGGGAGATGAAATCAAGCTGGTCTATTCTCCTGCCAGAATTGGTATAAGAAATATGTTTAAGAAGTTGCTTCAATTAATGTGTTGCCTACAAATAAATATTTGGAGTACTTTGTTGGCCGATTAGTTTGCTTGGCTTGAATGTCAAATAATATGTTATATGAAAACTATGTCTTGGCTTGATAAAAAAAAATGGATCTCTGAGGAAAAACGTTTTAATTCCACAATTCACATTTCAGTCCTTTTTAATAATTATAATTGTGCACCAAAAAGGAATGGGATAGATGACTGCATACCATATGCAGTGGTGTTTTTTCTTTTCTATCCTATAATTCTATGCTGCAGTAGAATCATTTGCCTGTCTCAGTTCAAAAAAGCATTTCATATTATAGTTCACTTTTTTAGTTAGTGGATGCTTCAACTTTGAAGAAAGAGGTTGCTGAAGGCGTTGATGTAATGGTTGTAAGAGAGCTCACTGGAGGTCAGTGTACATTGAGCTGAACTACAACTAAACAGAATGGCTTTTGTACTTTCTTTTCTATTAAAATTTGCTTTTATACTTTTCATTTTGGATGTACACAATAATGAAAACAGACATTGATATTTTTGCTGGAAATAGGTATCTATTTTGGAAAACCAAGGGGTTTTGGTAAAAATGAATCTGGTGAGGAGATTGGCTTCAATACTGAGGTGTATGCTGGATATGAGGTAGACATCTGAAGCTATTTGGCTTGTAAATTTGAATCTAAAATGCCTAGTTGGTCAGCCATAGCTTATTCATTTGAAATCACACTTTTATTCTTTCTTCATCTTTTACTTTTTCCTTGAAATTTCAGCTAGCTTCTTCAATATTACCTCGTGATCAACAGTTCAATTGAAATGAACTGAGCTTTATATTGTTGAATCTGTTACTTGAATTTTATGTACATTTATGCATTACAATGTTCAAAATTTCTTTTTGTTAATCATATTGGAGCAAAAGTCTAGGCACTTTGTCAAGGAAGTAAGATTCAAATATCACTTTGTCCTTTTTCATATGCTGGAAGTTCTTGAATAGCGCATATTCTATCTGAATCCTTGCACATGTATTTTTCCATTGTTTCTGCTAACTCATTCCAACATTCTTCTTTATAATAAATGATTGCTTAATGTGGAAAGAAACTTGGACCAGATTGATCGCATTGCTCGTGTTGCATTTGAGACTGCTAGAAAGCGACATGGAAAATTGTGCTCTGTTGACAAAGCAAATGTTTTGGAGGTATATATTGTATTATTGGAAATTTTTTTTTTTGTTTTTTACTTCTTGCTTTCTTTTAGTTAACACATTCAATGTTAAATTACCATGCAGACTATGTGGAAACTATTTAATACTTTAAAGGAATTGTAATTTTTCAATTTTGGTACGGGTATTAATTTTACAGAACTGTGCAAGAGATATGAGATTCTTTTATAGCATATGATCTGTATCTCCTGCTTCCACAAAATTCCCTTCCCCCTTCATTACCATCTAGCTTAGGACCATAGAGTCTATTAGATTTGCTGTTATGTTCCACTGTCGGTTAAGAACTATTACCAAGAGATGTGCTCTCTCTACACACAC
Source organism: Mallotus japonicus (assembly GCA_949634005.1). Classification (NCBI taxonomy): domain Eukaryota; kingdom Viridiplantae; phylum Streptophyta; class Magnoliopsida; order Malpighiales; family Euphorbiaceae; genus Mallotus; species Mallotus japonicus. Next base: position 10,033 of record CATIWK010669655.1, on the reverse strand, counting down.
ACACACACGCACAAAAAATGTATTGCTTAGTTTTTCTTCTTTTTATCTTCTGTTAAATTTTTGAGGGATAATATAATTAGTGCTTACAGTGAATATTGGGCCGTTGATATATTTTTAAGTATTAACCAGTTGCATTTGCTCCTTTGAGAATAGATACCTCTAGTTAACATACAAAATATGCTTTCACCGTAACTGGGGGTTGTTTTATGTTTTATTGTTTCTACAAATTTCCAGGCATCAATGTTTTGGAGGAAACGAGTGAGTGCTCTTGCTGCAGAATATCCTGATGTTGAGCTCTCACACATGTATGTCGACAATGCTGCTATGCAGCTAGTTCGCAATCCAAAACAGGTCAGAGAAATTTGAAATATGCTCTCATTTCATCTTTTGATACTTTAGGAATTTTAAAGGAGGGAACTGTAATATGCCTTATAATGTCAATACATATTGCAGTTTGATACAATCGTGACAAACAACATTTTTGGTGATATATTGTCTGATGAGGCTTCAATGATTACCGGAAGTATAGGAATGCTTCCATCTGCTAGTCTTGGTTCATCGGTATGGCTAATTTCATATTGCTTTTTTGAATCAATTTGAATAGTGAGTCTCTTTCAGAAAAATTTAGTTTAGCACCTTCCTTTTTTTTTTCTTTTTTTTTTTTGCCCTTAAGAAAATGGTGGTGTTCTGTTTGGTCTGATAGTGTTATAGCTTTTTTTCATTAGAAAATGGACATCTTATTTTTGTTCTCACGATTTTAATTTTTTTTATGTTTCCATAGGGACCTGGACTTTTTGAACCAATTCATGGTTCTGCTCCTGATATTGCTGGACAGGTTGATTGACTTTTTCTTTAATCTTCCATCATTTTTTGCTACTTAATTAACAAGGAAAAAAAAAGGGAGAAATGAGACACAAAATGGCAGGCATTGCCTCTTTCTAATGTCGACTGTTATTTTTATGTTCAGGATAAGGCTAACCCATTGGCAACAGTGCTTAGTGCTGCAATGCTTTTGAAGTATGGCCTTGGGGAGGAAAAGGCTGCAAAGAGAATTGAGAATGCTGTTTTGGATGCCCTGAATAAGGGGCTCCGGACGGGTGACATTTATTCTGCTGGAACTGTACGTTCTTCTTCTCAACTAATTATTCTTTTCTGTTCTATAAGATAAGAAAATTTTTGAACTTAAAAAAGTAATAAGTTAATCTGTTGCAACTTCTTCTTCTTTTTTTTTAATCATGAATTATAAAAGAGAAGCTTGTGTCTACTTCTCATTTAAATTTTGAGCCCCCAATGTGCACTTCTCTCATTATTCATTCAACCAATGAAAGCATTTTTTTTTTCCCTGCTTACTTGTATATGTTCTCTAAAGGGTTGTCATCTTTGAAAAGGGTGAATCATCATAGAAGCTGTTACTCGTTAACCTGCACATATGTTATGGTGGGAAATCGTTGCATGGGCAATGAGAGATGCATCTTTATATATAAAAAAACAGGAATATCTTATTCAGAGTTTTAGGATGTTGCAACGTCCCTTTGTGGAGAGGATCATGGTTGAGGCAAGAATGTGGTGTTAGGTTGGCGCAGTCGAACCTGTTACTCATGCATGTTAATAGCAAAACGCATGGTAGTCTTATGCCCTTAAAATTGCCTGAGTGCCAATCCTTAACCTGGGGGTTCAATTCAAATTATTAATTACTGGAAAACTTCATTTTGGTTTATAGTTCAAAGCACATTTTTGTACATTTGGACAGTAAACTAAAATTTCTTTTTTAGATGCAAGTAACATCATTAGTTAGAGATGCATGTTACATTCTTTAATGTTCTTGCTTTTGCAGAAATTGGTGGGATGCAAGGAAATGGGTGAGGAAGTGCTGAAATCTGTAGATTCCCAAGTTCCTGCTTCTGTTTGAACTGAAATTTGCCATGTAGCAGCAGTACTGTTTCTTAGGAAATGAAGATTTTTTGGTTTTCAACACTATCTTCTATCCATGTAATCGTTGAGGCTTTTCATAATATCTTTTTTTTTTTTTTTTTTTTTTTGAGTTGACACCTTTTGTTGTAGATTTTGTATTTTACTGGATCAAGAAATAATTCAAGGCAATTGCTTAAATCGTTGCACTTGACAAAAATATCCACGATAGCACTTACAAATTGAAGTAAAGGCAGCTTTCTATTTTATTTTATTTTTTTTACCTCTAATATTCCATAGCTACAACTATTTTGAAGTTTACATTCAGTATTTATTTTCTCGGAATCGAAATTTCTTACCATTTAAACGAATATTATTTATAATACTGAAGTAAAGGCAGCTCTTTTAAACACAACAAAAAAAATACAATATATTATAGAGAATAATATTTAAACAATTTAATAATAGTGTTTTATAGTTTTTCATTTTATAATTATTTTTAGAAATTTATATAACATTTGAAATATTAAAACTCAACTCTATTGGTTATATAAATATTTTTTTAACAATCTTGAGTTAAAATTTAATAAAATTAATTAAAATTGAAAATTTTGAATAAAAATGAAATAAATATTATAGTTGATTTGTGAAATTTATTTTTGTCTGATTTAAAAAGATAGAATTATTCTCTTTTACGCAGTTCATCAATATTTATGTTATATGACTTTACTAGATGAATTTTTCAAGTAGAAATTATGTCACTTCAACTCAAAATTCAATTGATATTAAATTATTTTTTATTTTTTAATTCACTATTCATTAACATTGATTTTTTGAATTAATTTTGAATAATTGGTTAATTTATACTTTAGAGACTAAAATGACAGGTTTTGAATAATTAAGTACAATTATAATCCTTGTGGTTTTACTTTTTTTTTTTTTTTTGTAAAATTAGTTCTATAGTTTTTGTAATATTTAAGTACCCATATTTCATATTTCATACACTTTAGTACTCTTTAAAAATGTCATTCAAAATGTTCGTGGTTACTTGGTCTAGTGGTTAAAGTCTTGGTACGGACACATGTAAATCTCAGGTTCGAGACCTGCCCCTCGTTTGTGTTTCCCCCTCCCCACTATTTGTATACTCAAAAAAAAAATGCCATTCAAAATTTATATTTTATTATTAAAATAATATGAACTTTTAATAATAAAATCATATACTGGGTGATATAGCAATCAATTAACTACAATGAACTCACAATAAATTAAGTTTAGATGTAATTTTAGTTTTATTATGAATAAAAATAATAATTTTTTACATAAATTTATAATATTTTTAAAAATAACTAATTCGTTAGATTGATTATCATTGATTTAATATTATATTAATATTTTTTCATAAAATAATAATGATATTGGTTGATAGGTTACTGAAGCGTATGAAATATGAAACTCACGTACTTAATTATCGCAAAACAAAATTACAAGAATAATTTTTTCAAAAGGCAAATAACAGGATTAAAATTGCACTTACCCAAAATAAATGTACAAATGTACAATAATTATTAATTTTTTTAAGAAATGTTAAACAAATTGAAATCTGAAATGAGTCAAAATGGGCTTTGTACGATTCTATATAATCCTTGCAAAACCCCGCGAATTATCTGTTTCATTTCAACTGAAAATCTGTCACTAACGTCATGTCATCAAGCTCTAGCGCACCAGCAGCAGCAGCGGCAACCTCCTCAACCTCACCGGAGGATCAGTTCCGGCAACCAGAAACAAAGATCACCGGAGACTGCACTTCTTGTTCGTCGTCGTCATCATCATCGATGACTCAAGCCTTTCCTTTCTGTTCTGGAAACCCTAGGATCGAAGAAACACGAGGCGTCATGCATCTTTTCTCCAACAACAACGACGCCGTTTCGTCTCTTCTTCCTGTAACTGCTTTATGTCTCTCTGGTTCCAATTACAGCTTTCTTCATCATCATCATCTTCATCTTCATCATCATCATTATTGTTGATTAATTTTATCAAATTTGTGTTTAGGTTGGAAGGAAACCTCTTGTATGTGTGATTGGAGTACCGAATCACATGACTTATGCTGATTTTTGTCAATTTTGCGCTTCTTTTATTCACCACATCTCGGAAATGCGAATTGTGAGGTAATATTTACAATTCATTAATGGCAGTCTTATTTTACATTTTGTTGTTTAGTTAAAAATGAGAATTAATTTTCATGTTTGGCTGTTGTAGGAATGACGGAATGGAGGATAGCTATAGTATTCTAATAAGATTTGATGGTCAGGACTCGACCGATAAATTTTACCAGCATTTTAATGGTAGACAATTTAATTCTTTGGAGGTATGCTTGCTTTGTTTCTTATTTTAGTTCAATGAATATTCTTAGTGTTATGGAGTGCAATTTCAGCAAATTACTAGTCGTAGTCTCGTGGATTTGTAAGGTGCCATATTAAATAATACCATTTGATTTCTTACATTTATACAGGAAGATGTTTGCCGCGTGCTTTTTACAGTTGATGTACAGTTCACTGGTTATAGTGGTTCACTTGACACTCAACCTTCCCCGGCAAGTACTGCTGAACAGCCTTTCTGTGCAGTTTGTCTTGGTATATTTAGTTCTCATTTTATAAATAACTATTGTTGCTACTATATGTTCCTTGCTCTAAGATGGTTTTTTAAGTGACGTTTTATTACTATAAATTATATATTATGCCAATTGTTTCCAAAATTTTGTACCATTCTCTTATATATATTTTCTTTATGTTACAGAGAGGTTGGATCAAGACATGGGTGGGATTCTTACAACTATCTGTAATCATTCTTTTCACTGCTCATGTATTTCGAAATGGACAGATTCCTCTTGTCCAGTAAGTGATTGTAGCTATTTTTGTGCGCTCTTCATGTTTGGCGGTGAGCGTGCTGTTTGATCAGGGCATACGGATTTTTTTCAAATTGTAAAATATTATGAAAATGATTTAATTGTATATGAAATGTACGATAAGACCCTTGCATTCCTCTGGCTCACTTGCTCTGTGGCAAAGTGTTGCAGGTCACAGGATTTACTGGATAAAAGTTGTTAAGAGTGTCTAATATGGTGCATTTGATTGGTGACTAACGAAAGAAATTGTAAACTAGATTTGTGATGAAATAAGACTAACAGATTACTGCATATATCTGTATATCTTATCTTACTAACAGATTACTGCATATATCTGTATATCTTCTCTTTTCTGCTGAACATTCCAAAGGATTTTCTAAAATCACAAAATGTTTATTCATAGCATTCAATCCCTTAATTATTGCACTTTGGTCTAACTAATAGAACTAGTAATGTATTCTTTTTGACTGGGAAGTGATAGAAGTTCGGAGTTGTAAAAGCTCAAGAAAAAGATTAATAAAATCAATGATGTGATAGTTTTTAGAAAGTGGATCAACATAGCCAACTTTTGTTAGTTTATGATCTAGCTCAGTTGATTTTTTCTAGATGCAACTATTCCTAAAATAGTCTATGAAAGAAAATATAATTTGTGAAAGTGATTTTTAGTGGTTGGCACCTTGCCCAGTATAAAGTGTTGTTGTGTAGACATTGCCTGAGGGTTGAACGTAAACTGGAAATGCAATCACTTGTCTGTTATTTTGTTATTTCCTACAAGCCTTATTCATTCTTTCAAATCTTAGTTCATATTTCTTGTTTTTTTGTCTTTACTACTGTATTTATGGTTGCCTAATAGATGATTTATTTAAGAGCACGCATTTTCATCTGCATTAACTTTTTTCAGCATATTTGTGTGGTGAAGAAAGAAAAGAAAATAAGAAACTATAACTTCTGTTCATGAAGAAATGTTCTTCACCTTTGGGCAAGTCATCAAGCACTGCAAACTTTTTTATGTTCCTTAGACTATTGCTTTATTGTCATCATCTGCGTGCTAATTCTACTTTAGGGGGTCGAGTTGATCTTGTAGTAGAGTCATATGTTTACAGTTGCTGGTCAGATTTGCTTATGCCTTTATTGTTTTCTTCGATATGTGCACTGTTATGCATTGTAAAAATCTGCTCCAACTAGAACTGCAGGGACCAACTTGGGAGTCAGCTAACTAACATTCAACATTTAATTTCAGGTTTGCCGATATTGCCAGCAACAACCTGAAAAATCAATATGTTTTGTATGTCAAACTTCTGAGAATCTGTGGCTTTGCGTGATTTGTGGTTTTGTTGGCTGTGGGAGGTAATTATTGCAATTTCTCTTGTTATAATAGTAGTCTCTTTATCTCTCTTGCTTAATCTCTTTATTTAAAAATGATCTCTTTGTTTATAAATGAAAATCTTCTATGTTAATTATGTGGATCTCTTGTATCTTCTATTTCCTTATTTGTGTAGGTATAAAGAAGAACATGCTATAAGACATTGGAAGGAAACACAACACTGCTATTCTCTGGAATTGGAAACACAACGAGTGTGGAATTATGTCGGTGACAACTATGTTCACCGATTGATTCTATCCAAAACTGATGGAAAATTAGTTGAATTGAATTCCCATTGTGTACATGCTAATGATGGTTGTGGAAGTTGTGAATGTGTAAATGCTGGAATTAGTGAGGCCCTTTTGAACAGCAAAGTTGAAGTGGTAATTCTTTATTTGTATATTTCATGGTAAAGGCTTTTGTGATTCCTTTATATTACAATAATTCTGCTCCACTATACTTGCAGATTGTTAATGAATACAATGAACTCCTAGCCACCCAACTTGAGACCCAAAAACTAGTAAGTCAGATATTCATTGTGATACAATTAATGCTTCTCTTATGACTGAGCTAAAATGTCTGATTGTGTATCATATATGAATAAGAGAATGATTTGCCCTATGATACGTAGGATAATTATTTAGTATTTTCCTAAATCAACTTATTTTCTCTTTTCATTAGTATTTTGAGACTTTGTTGCAAGAAGTCAATGAAGAAACTGAAAGGGACATTTCAGAAGCAGTGAAGAAGGCTGTAGCACAAAGACTACAAAAGCTGCAATCTAAGTTGGATAGATGTCTCAAAGAGAAGAAATTTCTTGACGAAGTGGGTATCAATCACCAGTGGATGAGAATCATAAAAGATTTTAAATTAGGATAAATAGAATTGTGTATATCTGATCATTACACACACATATATATATATATATTTCAAAATATTAGAGGATTAACCATGTCATCATTTATTGTAAAATTATCCTGTTTCTGCTTGTAGGTGAATGAGAACCTTGTGAAAAACCAAGAGATATGGAAGGCAAAATTGTTGGAAATTGAAGAGAGGTATGAATTTTTTTTTTCAAAAACTTGTAACATGTTCATGAATATTGCATCAGCTCACTCAATTGTGTTTTAGAAAGAACTTGATGCAAAAAATTTATCATTCAGAATGTTTCCAGAATATCTTCATAATGCATTCTTACATTTTCTAAAGTCTTACCTTTTTAAAATAAAGAAATAGTTATTTTCCATGTCAAATGGCAAATGAAAATTCCGGACTTCCTGTAAACCCACCTCAGCCTGTTTTTTTTCTCTGGTTACGGAAGATAAAAGTTCAAACCTGGGATTTGTATTATTTATCCTTTTGAATTCATGAAAGTGGCGGTGGAAGGAAAAAAGACGGGGGAGGATTTATTACAGAAAAGAGAAAGCCATAGTCAGACCTGTTTGTGATGTTTTATTGTTACTTATTTACTAGAATCTTAGATTTTAAATAAGTTATCTAAGGGAATGGATTGGTTGTAGTCCTTCCCTCATTGATGATGTTCTGTTTGCAATTCCTTTTTCATTCAAAAAATAAAAAAATAAAAAAAATAAGTTATCAAACAGCATATTCACATTGTGTTTTATTTCTGTTGTACTTTGTGCCGGTCTCACCCTAGTTAAATGATTTGCAGAGAGACAAAGGCTTTGAAAGTGAAAGATGATAAAATTCAGGACTTGGAAAAACAGGTTTTTCAATTTTTACATTTTGAGATGTTTATATTTTAATGTGACTAAATGCATTCAGTTGCATCTGTAAGTTATATTCTAAAATGACTACTTTTCTGTGTAATTTTTAGCTTAGAGATTTAATGGTGTACCTAGAAGGAGGGGGATCTATGGAGCAAGCGTCAGTCCAGAATGAAATAAAGGATGGTACTGTCTTACCAATATCGGTGGAGTCTTCTTCAAAGACCAATTCTCAAATCAGTAAAAAAGCTAATAACCGGAGAAAAAACTGAGGGTAGAGGAGTTCAAAACATACGTGCTGAGAATGTGAAGTATCAATTCATTCATTTAAATTCTCCAATTTCTAAATAGTAACTTTGATGTAAGCATAGCTTTTTTTTTTTTTTTTGTGCAGATATATGAAATTTAAGATTGATTACTTAACGTAGTTAGCATAGCAAAATCACATTAATCAGAAATTTTTGTCTCCTGTATGTCAAGATCTCCTTAGCTTTTAGATTTTGTTTAGAGAAGTGTACATACTGTACATAAGTTGAGGGTCATGAAGGGTAAAATAGAAAAGAGACATGCATTAGATTGAATACTGAATTACTCTAACGTTCCTCTGTTTAACTTAGGTTAGCAGATGGTAAATGAACCATAATTTTGATGGATATTAGCCAAACCTCTAGTTCTGATGTATCAGTTTAGCGCTTTTCCTCTTTAGCTGTGTTGGCACTGTATCTTTATGATTCTATATTTAACATGCATGTGGATTTTATCAATAGCATTCTATTTCCTGTGATTTTTTTTTTTTTTTGTTGGTTCTTTTACTTGTATATTTGTCATTTAGCAAACTCTAGCCACTGAATTGAGCAAATTGCAATGGTATTAAGCCAGAGCTAGTTATAGACATTGGGGTTCTGGATCATGTGCATATGACTAAAGTAATTATGCTTATTACTTCCCAAGCAATAATACATATATGATCCCTTGTACTTGTCATTTTTTGTCAGTTGGACATCTTAACTTATAGTTTTGCTATTTTGACATTTGAATTTGGTTAAAATGCACTAGTTTATACTAATATGATAATATAATGCATCTGACACTCCATGTACTTGTCACTTTTTTGTCAGTTTGACACATTTACTTGTAGTTTTTGGTCAGTCAAACCCTTATGATGTGGCACATGCTGATTCGTTATTTTATGTCACGTGTGCTGATAGGAGTTTCAAAATTGCATTTTACCAAGTGCAGGTGTTAAAATGGTAAAACTATAAATTGAAGTTTGACAAAAAGTGACAAATATAAAAAGTCATATATGTATTATGCCTTACTTCCAACGAAGAAACTTCCCATCGACCATCACCGTAATAATTCAATCTCTCTATTTTTATCCACTTCCCTTCAACCTATAAAGATTTCTGACATCTCCAAATGTAATGAAATTGGAATACTTGTTTTGTTATTTTCTTTGTAAACCTAACCTAACATTAAAATCAAATCTACCAATAAGGGCCTGCATGCTTTTCTGTCCAATTTTTTTTTAGAACAACCATAAATATCCACATATATATTAGAAAGGGATCTTTACATAAATAGACTAAAAACCAAAAAAACTTTTAAAAATGTTATTGACTTGAAAAACTTTCAAAAATATTTTTTCAAATTTTTTTCTTTCAAATATAGCCCACTCCCCTTACTATTAAGATTGTTTTTTTCTTTTTTCCAGCATTTTTTTTCCTTTTTACTGATTTTTTCAACTTGTTTTACTTTATACTTTTTTCAACATTTTATTTGTTTTCTTTTTTTCAACAATTTTTTTTGTTTTAAACTGTTTTCATTTATTTTTTCTCAATATTTTTTTTTCTCTTAAGACCTTTTTTTTTCAAATGAATAATTATAAACTAAACATTTTCAATTGTTGTTAAACCAAGCAATAAATATCTTCAACTATTGTAACAACAATAAATAAACAAAATTTTTTCCTTTTATATTCTTAAAGAATAAGGATTTACTTTTTACTTTAATTTGTTTATTAAAATGTCTAACTTTTTTTTTAAAAAAAATTATTTGATACTTATTGATCATCAATATGTAACAAGTTTACAATCCTTATGATGTATTTGTAACATCAACAAAAAAAAGATT
>CATIWK010669435.1:0-11883 GCA_949634005.1 Mallotus japonicus | reverse complement strand
ATTTTGTTATTTCAGTTGTTGCTTTTCAATTATTTTTGTTGATTGTCTTTGTTTATATTTGTTGATTTTTGTTAAAAATAAAAAAATAACTATAAAAAACAATAAAAATTATGAGATATATAAAAAAATTATTATTTTTATCATTAATACTAATAAAAGTAAAAATTTTATTTATGCCCTTAATTTTGTCATTAATAATGAAAAAATAATTTAAAAAATAATAAATCAACAAAAATCAACAAATATAAACAAAAATAAACAAATATAAACAAAAATCAACAAATATAAACAAAAATAAACAACAATCAACAACATAAAATTTTATTGATTTTTGTTTTTTTGTTGTTTCAGTTGTTGCTTTTAATTTTTTTTTATTATTTGTCTTTTTTTTATATTTGTTGATTTTTGTTAAAAATAAAAAAATAACAATACAAATTATGAGATATATAAAAAAAATTGCTATTTTTATCAACAATACTATTAAAAGTAAAAATTTTATTTATGGCCTTAATTTTGTCATTAACAATGTAAAAATAGTTTAAAAATAACAAAATATCAACAAAAATAAACAACTTTAAACTTATTTTTGCTTGTCATATCATCAAGAAGAAATAGCAAACAATTATTATTTGGATGATATGAAGTATATGTGCCAGCAAAGTAATTGAAGTAAAGAAAAGGGGAAGGAGTTGAAAGTACGTAACTACTCCTGGTAAAAATCATATTATAAGACCACATCACTTTAAACTTAAGAATCATGTTTGCCTTCCACTCGAAGAAGAGCACTTGTAATCAAAGGCACTTCTTTAGCAACGTCTCTCATATCAATCATCCACTGTTATGTATTTCCTTAGAATCAGATATCACTGCTGCTTCTGTTTGACGCTGAGAAGCATCATCATTGACAGTCATCAAGAAGAACGTTGTTGTGCTTCAAGTCGCAATGAGTGACTGCAGTTTCACAAAGGTCACGATGATAATTCATTGCAAATGCCTGAATATAATTTCAGCTCTTTAAAAAAAAAACTGTGACTTGAATAGGAAAGCTATTGACAAAATCTCCCGATATTTGAAGTTGAAAGAAACATTTATACAAACAGATAATGCGCAATATTTTTTTTTTTTTGAGAAATAAGAATAGATTAGAGAAAACTCAAGAAAACATAGCGTCAACAAGGGCGACCTCCTCAAGCAAAGGGGGAATACAATGAGACCAAACACAGACATCACTATCTAGAGAAAAAGAAAACTTCACCAGCTTATGAGCCAAGCCATTAGCTACTCTAGGAATAAAAGAAAACAAAACAGAATTAAATAACGAACTAGAATGATGAATGTCTCACAACACAATACCCAACCCAAGCTCACCTTCTTGAGAAAACCCCGCATCTGTGTTTAATTTCAGATAATGCGCAATATGAATAGAAACAAAAAGAAAAAAATTGAAAACTTCCCGCCGTGATAGATCTTTGGCATGTCGACAGAAAATAAATCTTTTGATTCAGACATGGCAGCGGCTCCGTTCATTTGTTTAACTTCGTTCGTTGCTATAGATCTCCGCTCTAAGAGGACCGGCGGTGCAGCCGGAGAGCAATGGAGGAGAAAAAATTTTTTTGAGTTAAAGATCACAGAGGAAGGTCTATCTTTGAAAGAATAAATTTTGTAAAAATATTTTTGAAAGATTTCACAGTCAACGACTTTTTTGATAATTTTTTTTTGGTACATTTATGTAAAGATCCCAATAAAGAAATCTGTGCAAACTTTTTATTTTTATTTTTCACTTTTAACATGTTACAATCCTTCTTTCATAAATCTTTCTAAAAAATTCGAACTTATATCCAAATAGGCAAGTTCAAGTTATGTTATGAACCAGTCAGATACATGAAAAATTCTTACCTGCTCCTCATATATTCCTTTCAATAATCGTATTTGTAATACATATATGCATATTTTATTTTTAGATCTATTAGTATTAAAAATCATAACCTTATTGACATTTTGCAAGTTTATATCAAACTTTAAAATTTGGTAAAACTAGTCCAATTTAACATATTATTTACAATTTTAATGCAATTGTAATTTTTTCATAAATTAAAAAAAATATGTGAATTAATTAACATTTATTATTATAGTCCCATATTCGTATGAAGGTTTAAAACTAGATTAAAAAGGAGATGAATATAGTTTTTTTAAATTAAATAAAATTGTCATTCCCATTATTATTTTTTAAAAAAAAATTATTGAGATTGAAGTCTAACTAACTATTATAATTATTATTTTAAATGATGTGAATGTGAAACTCACATAAATAGGGATTAGCTATTTCATCTTATGTCAGCTACGTAATTAAATTTTTTTTTTTTACCAAATTGCAATTGTGCTAAAATTATAAATAATTTGTCAAATAAAATTGAATTTGTCAAATTTTAAAATTTAGTATAAATTTATAAAAGTAAAAAAGGTTGTGATTTTTGAAATTAATATATTTTTTTTATTAATTAAATATGAAATATTTAAAATATGTGTTACAAATCTAATTAGTAACAGAGTACATTAATAGAGTTTGATAGGCAAGAATCTCTCCAAATTCATTATACTCTTCTTCCTCTCTCAGGAAACCATGGGATGCACCAATCCACATCTTCTTGATCAAGAAGCTAATTATTGAACAAATTCAAACATTGACTAATTAACTTTGGAATTCCATCGTATTTAATTTGCTAAATGTACTTGGTTCTTATCTCCTTCATATATTATATTTCTGTTATCATTTTCTTGAAGAACAATCAACAAGATTCAATAAAATATACTAATATCTACCAGACGAATATTATATTATACGATAAATAAATGGCAACATATGCATTATAATTTAGATGTGGAATGTTAATTAAGATGTAATAATCAAACACTGTTCTAAGCTATTTTGTTTGCTTCTGCAACATGAGCAATACAATAATCTTCATAAGTCTACGAGCTTGAGCTTCATAATATAAATAATGGACAGCAAACCATAGTTGGTACATTGTTAGGCAAAAAAAATTCTTAATTTTCAGTATATATTATGCAATCTCTACTTAATTTTGTTGTCTCATACAATATTGATATCAAGCTATGAAGTATGAGTCCTTTGGATCTATTCCTTGTGATCAGTCGTCACATGAGATTTAAAATATTATAATTATTTGCATGTTTTACATGTCTTTATTTTTTTTTAATTTACGTATTAATATTCAAAATTTATTAAATTTTAATTAATTCAATTTGATAAACATAGTGAAAATGTTTTAAAAATTAATTTAACTTTTCGGCTTATACCATAATAACTTGAATTCAAATCGCCACTTAAATAAAAGTAACTTCTATTAACTGATTTCAACTTATCTTTTTATACCATTTTTATTATAAATAGTTGTTAGCTTTTGTCACTGTCTAATAAAGCATGAATGGGTACTACTACTATGGGTGATGGTTATTTTCAAGAAATTAAAATATACTAGTGGATAAGAAATTAAGATAATTAAAGTTGAAAGAAATATTTGAATGGTGTGAGATAATTTGAAAAAAATTGCAAGTAATTAATGAATTACTTTAATAAGTAGCAACCCCTCTCTCTCTATATATATATTTATATTTCCAGTTTGAATTTCCTTAAAATAAGGTTTTAAGTTGGAATTTTATATATAGAGAAAGTAGATATTGAGAGAATTTTATACTCTTATAGGTCCACTCAGCTTAAACTTCAGATTAATCAAAGTGCTTGCTTATGTGACTACTAAATAGGAATATCAAATGAAAAAAAAAAACTGTATAAAAATTGAATTAATTCGTTTATATGTACCCCTTTAAAATTAAAATTTGATATGAAATATAATCTTCTCGGTACCCATAAACAAGCATAAGATTTGCATCCAAAAAGAATCTGCCCCAACTGGATCACATGCACATCTGGGCATGAATTGATCAATTTCTGAAATCTGAACTCTCTTGTCTCCAGAAAAGGGAAAAAAAAAAAAAAAATCCTCCATCCCAATATGTGCTTAATCTTGAAGAACTCATGAACTGATTTCCAAGAACAAATTGTAAGACAGATTTATAGAAGTTAATTATTTATTTAATTTCATTTTTTTTGTTGGACTAATGAAACAAACTGATCAAAAGATAAAAAAAAAAAAGAGAAAAATAAAAATGAAAAGTTAATGTATATATAAAGAAAAGACAGAATAAAGATAAAGAAAATATATTAATGAAAAATGCTACATAAAAGCGGATCGAGAGACATTTGAGGCAGCCATGGAAGGATAGAAAGAAAACCCCATGACAGGAACAGCAAGACTAGCCTCCATTACAAGTCTTTGCTGATAAGTTTCTATGGTAGCTCCAGCTTCTATAACATCTTTTATCAAATTACGATAATATACCTTAAGCTTCCTTAACATGCATGAATATTGCAATTTCAGCCACCTTAGTCTCACCTTTCTTAACATTCTCAATAAAAAGAATCCCCGGCGAGCTTTTTTCCCTCCCAGGCGTAAGGTGGGCAGTTTACGCCTCCGTAGCGAAATTCTCCTGCGAGTCGGCCACCGGAAGGTGGTGATGAGATGGGTTTGGGCAGTGTTCTCGTTGGGAGATTCATCATCTAGAGCCATGTGAAAGTATGGGGAGAGATATGAGGATAAATAATAGAGAAGGAGGGATGTAGCTAGTTTTTATATACTAGAGGTGTTTACTACATGGAGACAAAAGGCATCTTTTTTTTTTATTATTTTTAGAAAAAATATATATTTTTTAATAAAAAAAATATACGATTTAAATATTTATAAATGCATAATAGAATGCACAGAGTAGGGTTCAAATCCCTGTCCCTCCTGCTCACCCCGTTCTTCGTGCTCTCCTCCTTTGTGGTGGAGAATTAAACCATTTGAACTCTAACGAATGATAGAAAAAATAGAGGATAGTCTTTTCTTTTTAATTGACGTCGACATAATTTAAACCCTATAGTTCAAGATATCCTTAAAAAAGGAGTATAATTTGACTATTATCTCACTAGCAATTTTAAAAAAAATATTTAAATGTATTTTTTTTTGTCAAAATATTTAAATGTATTGAATAAGGTCCACTTGGGTGGTTTTAATTTCAGTTTCTTAGCGTTACACTTAACAAGCAAATTAAGCAAAAGATATAATATACAGGTAGAGTAATTGCTACTACTGTTTCTGATAGCTCTTTAGTAACTAACAATAATATATATATATTTTTTGCATCTCTAATGTATATGTTATTGCTCTACCATAAATAGGTTTTTTTAATAAGATGATGAAATAACATAATGTCTATATAATTATATTTAATATATATTATTTTTTAATATATATATTATATTTGGAATAATATTTTTTTGTGTACATAAAAATCAATTCATTTTAATATATTTTTGTATATTAGTGTGTTATCTTTTCACTACACATAACGTGCATATATTTTTCTAATTAAGAGAAAAATTAAATAATTTAGGCATGATGTATCGTAAAAATTAATTACACAACTTGACAACAATTAGATTTTAAACTATATTTTTTAATATATATTAGAAAAATAGTCATTATTATACCACTCTTTTGTTGGATAGTGTGTATAAAACTCAATGAATGAAATTTTTTTAATTAATTTTTCATCATTTTTTAAATATTTTGTTTTCTTTTAATCTCATGGATCAATGACTAGGATACACATATTTATTCAAGAAATTTCCAATTTTTTCCCATAATATAGAAAGATAAGCTATCAAATTCGAAATATATATACTTACTAATTTGAAAATATATATATATTTTTTATCTCTTGTCCTTAATTAATTATTTTCAAGATCTTTCCCCTCTTCAATGAATAGGATGTATCTTTGGTGGCAAGAATTTTCATGTTTACAGATAATTATATGTACTTTATTATTACATTATTTATTTTCAAGAATCATAGAAAAAGCCAGCAAAGATGTGGTGTTATTGTTATGTGTCGTTTAATGTAATTCACATCTAGATATATCAATCATCATAATTAAACATTTTATTGACAAAATCTAGTAATTTTTCCTATTTACACATCCTTTTCTCTTAGATTCATTTGCTAATGAATTGCAGAAATTACAACATTAGAAATTAATCATTGTAGGGTCAAACTCTATTTTTTTTTCTCCTTCTGGTCAGGAAAAAAAAAATAAACACACTTTTTTTTTACTTAAAGATACTACACCATCCTTTCGATTCCCTAATCAAAGATCGAATATTAATCAACATTATTAATCAATATATGCAGTCCATGACAAAATCAAGAATAAGAAATTGATAATATTTATATATCATAAACATGCAGTTAACTACTAATTGAGATTAGAATAGATTGTGTAATATGCCTTCACGATAGCAGAAAAAACTCTCCATCCTCCCACATGAATTCGGCTTTGATGGAGATTTTTTCTTACCTTGTTGTGCGTGATCTTGAAAATTAAATGGTTTTGTGAGCTTAAGTAGTTATCTTAAAATGAAGGCTTCTTTTTCTTTGGTCTAAACTATCAGACTCAAAGTTCACTTTACTTTAATTAATTCGGTTCAATTCAGACAGAACTATAAAAACAGTAAAGGTCCCCCCAACAACTAATTTTAATGCAATTGTATATATTAGAACTCCAATTTAAAACTTAAATTATGCGAGAATAGTTATCTACAAATCTTTTAAGGGACACATGGCCCTCCCAAAATTTAATTTTTTTTATATATATTATATAATTAAAATTTTGAAATTTTTTTTTTCATGTATTCTTATAATATTTGGCCCCCCCATAATAAAATATTCAAGTAATTGTAGATAGGTTCTAATGTTAATATGACATGTAGGTAATTAATTTTTATTCAATTACTTGCTTGGCTTTCATTTCTCTTAAGTTAACAAGCATGTAAGACTAAACTTCTAATAAACAAATCTTTTAAGCTACCAAAATTGTCAAACAAAAAAAAAGCTTACCTACTGCTTTGTCTGCAATTTCTCTGTTTTTTTTTTTTGCTTGAACTTAGTTAATGTTAGTCAAAATAATGTTGTCGAATGAGATTTTTTTTTAAACTTCTTATTGTTCATATGCTTTTAATTTGGCCCCTTAAAAAATCAGAGTTAAGCTCCGCCACTGGTTATCTAACAGCTGATTCAACGGTTATAGACAGACATAAATGCTTCTTTAATGAAAGGCATGAAATAGGATTCAAACACTGAGTTTCAAATACTCTACTAAGTAACTGTGTCATTTTTTTTTTTTTGAGAATAAGTAACTGTGTCATTTACACCATTTGATCCTGGCTTCTTTAATACTTGATCAAGACACACTACCTAATTAATTAATGGTTTTTGGTCCAGGATTCAGTAAATAATTAATTGAATTGGTCCTGCTTAAAAACAAAGACTATTGAACTTGGATATATGTATAAACAGCCAATTCGAGGTGATTGTTTAAAGTTGTTTTTGGAGGTTGTTTGTTGGTGTAACGTTGCCATGCTTATTCATTTGCAAGCCCCAATGCAAGAAGATGCCGACTTCGGACTATGCCATGGACCTATATACTTCCATCAAAATTACCTTTTCAAAACAGAAATTCGTTACATAAACAACAGCTTTATATATTTGTCATCTTTATGGAGAAAAAAAAAACAAAATTTGTACATTTTTTTAATTAGCACCTTAAAATATTCTAAATTTAATATATATATATATATATTTTGAATTTCAAAAGAGAAGGTTTCTTATTTTTGTTACAGGTTGATAGTGTGGACGTGTGGGCTGGTCGAGATGTTGTTAGTGGATTTTCGTTGTTGCCTGTCGTGGGCTTTAAGCCTTCTTTGTCAAAAAAAAAAAAAAAAAAAAAAAAAAACTACTTGAATTTGATAACTTTGGTGAGATTTTAATAAATCAACCAAATAATTTTTTAAATTTAATTATCTAAATAAATTTCAATTTAGAAAAATTAATATAATTTTAAAATTAATTTTGATTAGATGTTAAAATTAAAAAAATCTAATTTATTAATAAAATTCAAAAAATTAATAAAAATTATTAAATTTGTCAAAAAGTATAAAGTTGAGAATTTTTTTAAAAATAATTAAGCTTATTTATTTCTTATAAGATAATGGTGTATAAGCCAACAATTTTTTTTATTGAGTTTTCCTTGGATATAAGAGTTTGTTTTTAATATTTTTAAAAAATTAGTAAAAAATAAAAAAAAAGTGATTTAACGGTTATTATTTTTAAGAGTATTTTAAATTGAAAAGTTTAATTCTGCCAAATTAATTTTCAGTTTGTTGGAGTGTTGGAGAATGAAGGTGGGAACAAATCCTACGTTGAAAAGAAAAAAAAAGAATGTAAGCGCATATAATTGAAGGGAGTGACATCCAAACGGTTAAGGCCATTTTGGTGGAAAGCAAAGTAAACCCATGAATTGATATTCTGCAATTAAAATAGAAGTAGAGATCTTTGCCCCTTTTGAGTCCAAATGCTCAAATTTCGAAATAATCAGAGTCTTGTAGCTACGGTTAGATGCAAAAATAGGAATGTGGTTTCATGAATCAAAACATAACTCGTACTCAAGCCGAAGTCCAAAGTCATTTTCTGAAAATCTTTCTTCTGTCATGTACTTCGGATGGTGTCAGTAGTTTCCTTCCTCATTCAGAGGCTCCACAGAAACAGAACTACCGCCTCTGGAAATTTAACATCTTAATAGATATGGCAAAAATAAATAGAAAAAGTGCTGCAAACCCAACAACAGCGGCTGCAACATTTCCCAGAAAATCATTTCAAAACCAAAATAATTCCTCACAAAATGTTCCACTGTTTGTTCTGTCTCAAGTGTTGTCTTCACATCTCCAAACTGTGATGCAAGTAATCCGTATAAGCTCCATGACACTGGACATGCCCAACAGTACCATCTCCACCATACAGGAAGTCGCTGTTTTAGACACAATGATGAAAAAATTGCATCAAAATTTTAGTTTTCAGCATACGAGGATGCAACTTGGATAAAATACTTACTGTTCTTGGGATTATGAACCCTGAGAAAAGGTCCCATATTGAAAAAAATCCGGATGAAACAATAATTGCAATGTGTTCGTTTGGTGTCAATGCCACAGCCATCATACCATAAAAGGTGAAGTATAGTAATGTGAAGTACAGGAAGAACATATACCAAAAGAATTTAGCAGCAGTAAGTTCAAACCCCATCATTGTGTACACTATAACACCATATGTCACAGCTTCCACAAAAGTATATGGCAACTCAATGAGGACGTGACAGAAAAGTTAGAAAATTTATAAGCCAACAAAAAGATTATTATTATTATTATTATTATTATTATTATTTTTAATTTGATATCTCCGGTTATTTGCATATTTTAGAGTTGAAGCTGGGTAACTATTTTTTCATACATAAAACTCAAAGTCAAAAAAAATATTCTTTTTATTGTTATTATAGGCCAATAAATAATCAAGTTCCACATGATTAGTAATGGCATAGTTTCAGGAAGATGTTTGTTACTTGTGCAAGGGCATATGGCAAGGCTGAATACATTCCAGCGGCTCTCTCTCTGTAGAAGACAGTTCTTTCAACAGTCACTACTGGCTGCACTGTCGATGCATTTTTTTCACCAAGGAACATAACAGCAATGTACATTGAACCCATAGCATTTAAAAGATCTCGTGGCCTTTCACTGCAATTAATGATACAGGGATAAGAAGAGTAAAAAGAAACCATCAGAGTTGCAAATTTTGTTGAAGTGCTTTTGTGCTCAAGTCAACACCACTTACATTTTGGAGCCAAGATTCCAGAACATTGTTCCCAACACTAAAGCTGTAAATAGTGTATGGAAAAATCTTCCAACATTATACTTCGAGTTTCGCCAGTATGAACAACGTTGCTTCCATAAGCAAGCTACACACTGGGTGAAAAATGACTGAATACTGAGTAGGGAAGTATAGCTCCTGAGAACCAGGAGCAGGCGTGCTTAATTCCTTGATAACTGCTTTGTTTCTCCTGAAAAGAACTCCAGCATATCAGCAATGAATTTAAGGCCAAATGATGAATATCTAACATGTTGTTTATTTTATCAGTAAGTACATCTACCTGTACTCTTCTGAATTTCTATAAATTTCAGCAAAATCAACCCCCAAAGCTATTTCCTGTGCAGGAGTGGTGACTTCCATCATCCAAGTTGCTGGATTGTATTTGTAGCCATCTTTAATTTTACTTACACCTTCAACCCCCTTCATTTAAAAAACAAAAAAATAATAAAAAGTTTGCAGCTTAGCAGGAAATAGATATTTGTAAAATTTTCTTTGCATGGAATACCTCAAAATATTTTATCAGATGGGATGAAAGGAGGCCCAGTGGTCCAACATATATTTCTTGTCCTCCTCGCTTCAACAGAATTAGCTACAGACCCACGATATAATCATACTCAAATATATGATAAACAAGACAAAATAAGTAGAAATTCTTATAGTTTGTAACGTTTTTCACCTCATCAAAGCTTTCAAATATGTCAATGCTTGGCTGATGGATTGTGCACACAACTGTTCTTCCTGTATCCACAGTGTTCCTAACTGTTCTCATAACAATTGCAGCTGCTCTTGCATCTAGTCCTGAAGTTGGCTCATCCATGAATATAATTGAGGGGTTTGCCACTAGCTCCACTGCAATGGTTAGACGTTTACGTTGCTCAGTAGACAGGCCACTTACACCCGGCAACCCAACAAGTGCTTGCTTCAAATGATACAGTTCCACAAGCTCCATGACCTCCTCAATGAACATCTGTAACCAAATGGAACCAGAAAATCAAGCTTCTTCTAGCTAGTTGTCTTGGTAGAAATATATATGGTGCAGATTTCAGAAATATATGCATACGCTTCTGGTTGGGACATCAACTTCAGTGGGTAGACGAAGCCAAGCTGAATAAAGCAAGGATTCATAGACAGTAACATGTGGGGAGTGGAAGTCATTTTGCTCACAATATCCTGAGATTCTAGCAAATGTTTCTTGCTTTTTTGGGTATCCAGAAACTGTTATGGTCCCTTGAGTGTATCCATTATTTTTCCTACCAGCCAGCACATCCATCAAAGTGGTTTTACCAGCACCGGTAACACCCATTAAAGCTGTGAGAACACCAGGCCTGAACGCACCACTCACACCCTGCAAAAGCACCAATTTGTCTTCAGTGGCACTCTGATTTTTCATTTCCTGCAAAAGTAAATTTAACAAGTTCAGGTCTCGTAGTTTTTTTGAAGTCCTGCATTAAGATGGAAGTTCGCCAAACTCGATACCTGTGGCATGTCAACAGAGTATGTAATTTCGTCAAAGGTGATGGAATGTGGTTTGAACGAAAGAACCATTCCTTTCTTCTTATCATGGTTGGACGCATCTGTTGTCTCTACTTTTCTAGAAATGTTCTCTATATGCCATTTGACATAAATTAAATCAGCAATAAAAAGAAGACACAACTTAGGCAAAGAATAACATGAATTCTGTTACCTGCATTCATTTGGTCATCTGTTCCATAGCATGTTCTATCACTTGATCTGCCACTCAGAGACTCCTCAGACAAAGTTGTTTGATGCTTTTCCAAAGCTGCATAATATCGTTTGCAATTAATTGTTACATGGGCTCCCATTTTAAAACCATTAAACCAAGGCGATGACACTCACGTCCAAGGAAAGTGAGAGCAACGGTGTAGCAGAAGTTGAACAATATTGTAAATCCAATCAGAGCCCCTACTCCTAGCCAATACCACTTCTCTTCTGTGAAGAATGCTCGAAATTTTAGAACCTGAAGTCCTAGAGTTTCTGTCGAGTTGGGGA
>CATIWK010669298.1:0-10105 GCA_949634005.1 Mallotus japonicus | reverse complement strand
AATCAAGATAATTGATAAAAAAATTTATAAAATATATATGAGTTAATTGTACAATATATATTTTCATATGTAATCATATAAAATAGTAATTTTTAAAAGTGAAATATTATATACCAAATAGTAGGCCCGGAACTAGAATTGGTCAAACCTGAAACTGAGCCGAACTAACCCTAAATTGTAGGGGGAATCGGTTCAGGGCCAATTCTTACCCAATCCGATATATATGTATATATATTTAGCATCTTGATGTATATATTTTTTTTAACATCTTGATTTTTTTTTCAAGCTTTCATTGATTGCTCTTTATACTCGGACAATTTGATGCAATTGCTAAAATATGGATCGATGGTTGTAGGGATCGAAACTTACAAATCTTTGGACTACTAAAGGGGGTAAGTTTTTAAATTAGCCTTCAAAAAAAAAAACTAATTGGTTTAATTTTTGTTAATAACTATTTTTTCTTAATTTAGGGCATTTTTCCTTGTAAGAAATGTGGTAAGATAATTTTTCATTACATAGTGGTTACGGGGTACGGGTTTTATCGGGGAGAGTACTTTATCGTGGCTGCCAACAGTTGGGGCACGTCGTGGGGGATGAGCGGATTTATCTTTTTTCATGGAGATTATTTCTAGTCAATAGTGAGGGGGCTTTCTATACCGAGATTGAGTTCTCCATTTCTTCAGAACCATTATGAGCTTTCTACACCTGTATTAGGCTCTCCATTTCTTATGGGCCCTTGTAGTTTAAGTGTTTGGTGTCCTAATGGAGTACTTACTCTTGTACAAGTTTTTAATATTTAATGTCATTTTTTATCTATTTTTTCCTTCTAACTTTACCATTTCATTCTTTTTGGAGACATTGATGGATTCAAGTTTTGGAGGCTAAAATTTGGGCCAATGTTGAACTATTTTTGAAGCATTGACTTGGCTAGTAGTGGTCTGATCATGGTACATGATTTTACACACGGTATTTTAGTGGTCTATCATAGGAGGAATAGGAGAATGATGAAGAAAAATGAGGTGAAGATAGTTACTGTTATTGATCGTCTCAGTCAATCTGTGTGTTAGGAAATTGCGAAGGTGTTAAGCTTAGCTGATCTTCAAGAAAATCAAGATAATTGATAAAAAAAATTTATAAAATATATATGACTTAATTGTACAATATATATTTTCATATGTAATCATATAAAATAGTAATTTTTAAAAGTGAAATATTATATACCAAATAGTAAGCCCGGAACTAGAATTGGTCAAACCCAAAACTGGGCCGAACTAACCCTAAATTATAGGGGGAATCGGTTCAGTGCCAGTTCTTCCCTAATCAGATATTTATGTATATATATTTAACATCTTGATTTGTATATTTTTTTTAACATCTTGATTTTTTTTCAAGGTTTCATTGATTGCTCTTCATACTCGAACAATTTGATGCAATTGTTAAAATATGGATCGATGGTTGTAGAGATCGAAACTTACAAATCTTTGGACTACTACAAGTGGGTATGTTTTTAAATTAGCCTTAAAAAAAAAATCTAATTGGTTTAATTTTTGTTAGTAGATATTTTTTCTTAATTTAGGGCATTTTTCCTTGTAAGAAATGTGGTAAGATAATTCTTCATTACATGGTGGTTACGGGATACGAGTTTTATAGGGGAGAGTACTTTATCGTGGCCTCCAACAATTGGGGCACGTCGTGGGGGATGAGCGGATTTATCTTTTTTCGTGGAGATTATTTCTAGTCAATAATGAGGGGTTTTCTATACCGAGATTGAGGTCTCCATTTCTTAGGAACCATTCTGAGCTTTCTACACCTTTATTAGGCTCTCCATTTCTTATGGGCCCTTGTAGTTTAAGTGTTTGGTCTCCTAATGGGGTACTTACTCTTGTACAAGTTTTTAATATTTAATTTCATTTTTTTCACTTTTTTTCCTTCCAACTTTACCATTTCATTCTTTTTGGAGACATTGATGGATTTAAGTTTCGGAGGCTAAAATTTGGGCCATTGTTGAACTATTTTAGAAGCATTGACTTGGCTGGTAGTGGTCCGATCATGGTTCATGAATTTACACATGGTATTTTAGTGGTCCATCGTAGGAGGAATAGGAGAATGATGAAGAAAAATGAGGTGATGATTGTTACTGTTATTGATCGTCTATGTCAATCTGTGTGTCGGGAAATTGCGAAGGTGTTAAGCTTAGCTGATCTTCAAGAAAATCAAGATATATTTGTACAATATATATTTTCATATGTAATTCTATAATATAGTAATTTTTAAAAGTGAAATATTATATACCAAATAATAGGCCCGGAACTAGAATTAGTCAAAGCCGAAACCGGGCTGAACTAACCCTAAATTGTAGGGGGAGTCTGTTCAGGGCTAGTTCTTCCTCAATCAGATATATATATATATTTAACATCTTGATTGATATATTTTTTTTAACATCTTGATTTTTTTTCAAGGATTTATTGATTGCTCTTTATACTTGGACAATTTGATGCAATTGTTAAAATATGGATCGATAGTTGTAAGGATCAAAACTTACAAATCTTTGAACTACTATAAAGGGGTAAGTTTTTAAATTAGCCTTCAAAAAAAAAAAACTAATTGGTTCTATTTTTGTTGCTAAATATTTTTTCTTAATTTAGGGCATACTTGTAAGAAATGTGGCAAAATGATTCTTCATTACATGGTGGTTACGGGGTATGGGTTTTATAGGGGAGAGTGATTTATCGTGGCCGCCAATAGTTGGGGCACGTCATGGGGGATGAGCGGATTTATCTTTTTTCGTGGAGATTATTTCAAGTCAATAGTGAGGGAGCTTTGTATACCGAGATTGAGTTCTCCATTTCTTAGGAACCATTGTGAGCTTTCTGCACCTGTATTAGGCTCTCCATTTCTTATGGGCCCTTGTAGTTTAAGTGTTTGGTGTCCTAATGGAGTCCTTACTCTTGTACCAGTTTTTAATACTTAATTTCACTTTTTTCATTTTTTTCCTTCGAACTTTACCATTTCATTCTTTTTGGAGACATTGATGGATTCAAGTTTCGGAGGATAAAATTTGGGCCAATGTTGAACTATTTTAGAAGCATTAACTTGGCTGGTAATGGTATGATCATGGTACATGCATTTACATATTGACTTGGCTGGTAAGAAATGTGGTAAGATGATTCTTCATTACATGGTGGTTATGGGGTACGGGTTTTATAGGGGAGAGTACTTTATCGCTGCCGCCAACAGTTGGGGCACGTCATGGGGGATGAGTGGATTTATCTTTTTTCATGGAGATTATTTCAAGTCAATAGTTAGGGAGCTTTCTATACCAAGATTGAGACAATCTGTGTGTTGGGAAATTGCGAAGGTGTTATGCTTAGCTGATCTTCTAGAAAATCAAGATAATTGATAAAGAAATTTATAAAATATATATGAGTTAATTGTACAATATATTTTTTCATATGTAATCATAGAAAATAGTAATTTTTAAAAGTGAAATATTATATAACAAATAGTAGGCCTGGAACTAGAATTGGTCAAATGCAAAACTGGGCCAAACTAACCCTAAATTGTAGGTGGAATCGGTTCAGGGCCAGTTCTTCCCCAATCTGATATATATGTATATATATTTAACATCTTAATTATATATTTTTTTTAACATCTTGATTTTTTTTCAAGGTTTCATTGATTGCACTTTATACTCGGACAATTTGATGCAATTGTTAAAATATGGATCGATGGTTGTAGGAATCGAAACTTACAAATCTTTGGACGACTACAAGGGGGTAAGTTTTTAAATTAGCCTTCAAAAAAAAATCTAATTGGTTTAATTTTTGTTAGTAGCTATTTTTTCTTAATTTAGGGCATTTTTCCTTGTAAGAAATGTGGTAAGATAATTCTTCATTACATGGTGGTTACGGGGTACGGGTTTTATAGGGGAGAGTACTTTATCGTGGCCGCCAACAGATGGGGCACATCTTGGGGGATGAACGGATTTATCTATTTTCATGGAGATTATTTCTAGTCAATAATGAGGGGGCTTTCTATACCGAGATTGAGTTCTCCATTTCTTAGGAACCATTCTAAGCTTTCTGCACCTTTATTTGGCTCTCCATTTATTATGGGCCCTTGTACTTTAAGTGTTTGGTGTCCTAATGGAGTACTTACTCTTGTACATGTTTTTAATATTTAATTTCATTTTTTTCATTTTTTTCCTTCTAACTTTACCATTTCATTCTTTTTGGAGACATTGATGGATTTAAGTTTCGGAGGCTAAAATTTGGGCCATTGTTGAACTATTTTAGAAGCATTGACTTGGCTAGTAGTGGTCCGATCATGGTTCATGAATTTACACATGGTATTTTAGTGGTCCATCGTAGGAGGAATAGGAGAATGATGAAGAAAAATGAGGCAAAGATTGTTACTGTTATTGATCGTCTGAGTCAATCTGTGTGTTGGGAAATTACGAAGGTGTTAAGCTTAGCTGATGTTCAAGAAAATCAAGATAATTGATGAAAAAATTTATAAAATATATATGAGTTAATTGTACAATATATATTTTCATATGTAATCATATAAAATAGTAATTTTTAAAAGTGAAATATTTTATACCAAATAGTAGGCCCGGAACTAGAATTTGTCAAAGCCGAAACCGGGCTGAACTAACCCAAAAGAGTAGGGGGAATCGGTTCAGGGCCAGTTCTTCCCTAATCGGATATATATATATATATATATATATTCATATTCCTCTTTATACTCGGACAATTTGATGCAATTGTTAAAATATGGATCGATAGTTGTAGGGATCGAAACTTACAAATCTTTGAACTACTATAAGGGGGTAAGTTTTTAAATTAGCCTTCAAAAAAAAAAACTAATTGGTTCTATTTTTTTTGCTAACAATTTTTTCTTAAATGAGGGCATTTTTACTTGTAAGAAATGTGGTAAGACGATTCATCATTACATGGTGGTTACGGGGTACGGGTTTTATAGGGGAGAGTACTTTCTCGTGGCCGCCAACAGTTGGGGCACGTCATGGGGGATGACCGGATTTATCTTTTTTCGTGGAGATTATTTCAAGTCAATAGTGAGGGAGCTTTGTATACCGAGATTGAGTTCTCCATTGCTTAGGAACCATTCTGAGCTTTCTGCACCTGCATTAGGCTCTACATTTTTTATGGGCCCTTGTAGTTTAAGTGTTTGGTGTCCTAATGAAGTCCTTACTCTTGTACCAGTTTTTAATATTTAATTTCACTTTTTTCATTTTTTTCCTTCTAACTTTACCATTTCATTCTTTTTGGAGACATTGATGGATTCAAGTTTCGGAGGCTAAAATTTGGGCCAATGTTGAACTATTTTAGAAGCATTGACTTGGCTGGTAATGGTATGATCATGGTACATGAATTTACACATGGTATTTTAGTGGTCCATCGTAGGAGGAATAGGAGAATGATGAAGAAAAATGAGGTGAAGATTGTTACTGTTATCGATCGTCTGAGTCAATATGTGTGTTGGGAAATTGCGAAGGTGTTAAGCTTAGCTGATGTTTAAGAAAATCAAGATAATTGATGAAAAAATTTATAAAATATATATGAGTTAATTGTACAATATATATTTTCATATGTAATCATATAAAATAGTAATTTTTAAAAGTGAAATTTTATATACCAAATCGTAGGCCCGAAACTAGAATTTGTCAAAGCCTAAATCGGGCTGAACTAACCCTAAATTGTAGGGGGAATCGGTTTAGGGCCAGTTCTTCCCTAATCGGATATATATATATATATATTTAACATCTTGATTTATATATTTTTTTTAACATCTTGATTTTTTTTCAAGGATTTAGTGATTGGTCTTTATACTCGGAAAATTTAATGCAATTGTTAAAATATGGATCGATAGTTGTAGGGATCAAAACTTACAAATCTTTGAACTACTAAAAGGGGGTAAGTTTTTAAATTAGCCTTCAAAAACAAAAAAAACTAATTGGTTCTATTTTTTTTGCTAACTTTTTTTTCTTGATTTAGGGCATTTTTACTTGTAAGAAATGTGGTAAGATGATTCTTCATTACATGGTGGTTACGGGGTACGGGTTTTATAGGGGAGAGTACTTTATCGTGGCTACTAATAGTTGGGGCACGTCATGGGGGATGAGCGGATTTATCTTTTTTCATGGAGATTATTTCAAGTCAATCGTTAGGGAGCTTTCTATACCGAGATTGAGACAATCTGTGTGTTAGGAAATTGCGAAGGTGTTATGCTTAACTGATCTTCAAGAAAATCAAGATAATTGATAAAAAAATTTATAAAATATATATGAGTTAATTGTACAATATATATTTTCAAATGTAATCATAGAAAATAGTAATTTTTAAAAGTGAAATATTATATACCAAATAGTAGCCCGGAACTAGAATTGGTCAAACCCGAAACTGGGCCGAACTAACCCTAAATTGTAGGGGGAATCGGTTCAGGGCCAGTTCTTCCCCAATCCGATATATGTGTATATATATTTAACATCTTGATTTATATATTTTTTAACATCTTGATTTTTTTTCAAGGTTTCATTGATTGCTCTTTATACTCGGATAATTTGATGCAATTGTTAAAATATAGATCGATGGTTTTAGGGATCAAAACTTACAAATCTTTGGACTACTACAAGGGGGTAAGTTTTTAAATTAGCCTTAAAAAAAAATCTAATTGGTTCAATTTTTGTTAGCAGCTGTTTTTTCTTAATTTAGGGCATTTTTCCTTGTAAGAAATGTCGTAATATAATTCTTCATTACATGGTGGTTACGGGGTACGGGTTTTATAGGGGAAAGTACTTTATCGCGGCCGCCAACAGTTGGGGCACGTCGTGGGGGATGAGCGGATTTATCTCTTTTTGTGGAGATTATTTCTACTTAATAATGAGGGGCTTTCTATTGCGAGATTGAGTTCTCCATTTCTTAGGAACCATTCTGAGATTTCTGCACCTTTATTAGGCTCTCCATTTCTTATAGGCCCTTATAGTTTAAGTGTTTGGTGTGCTAATGGAGTACTTACTCTTGTACAAGTTTTTAATATTTAATTTCATTTTTTTCATTTTTTTTCCTTCTAACTTTACCATTTCATTCTTTTTGGAGACATTGATGGATTCAAGTTTCTGAGGCTAAAATTTGGGCCAATGTTGAACTATTTTATAAGCATTGACTTGGCTAGTAGCGGTCCAATCATGGTACATGAATTTACACATGGTATTTTAGTAGTCCATCATAGGAGGAATAGGAGAATGATCAAGAAAAATGAGGTGAAGATTGTTACTGTTATTGATCGTCTGAGTCAATTTGTGTGTTGGGAAATTGTGAAGGTGTTAAGCTTAGCTGATCTTCAAAAAATCAAGATAATTAATGAAAAAATTTATAAAATATATATGAGTTAATTGTACAATATATATTTTCATATGTAATCATATAAAATAGTAATTTTTGAAAGCGAAATATTATATACCAAATAGTAGGCCCGGAACTAGAATTTGTCAAAGCCGAAACCAGGCTGAACCCTAAATTGTAGGGGGAATCGGTTCAGGGCCAGTTCTTCCCCAATCGGATATATATATATATATATATATATATATATATATATATATATATATAATTAACATCTTGATTTATATATATTTTTTTAACTTTTTGATTTTTTTTTCAAGGATTTATTGATTACTCTTTATACTCGAATAATTTGATGCAATTGTTAAAATATGGATCGATAGTTATAGGGATCAAAACTTACAAATCTTTAAACTACTATAAGGGGGTAGGTTTTTAAATTAGCCTTCAAAAAAAAAAAACTAATTGGTTCTATTTTTGTTGCTAACTATTTTGTCTTAATTTAGGGCATTTTTACTTGTAAGAAATGTGGTAAGATGATTCTTTATTACGTGGTTGTTACGGGGTATGGGTTTTATAGGGGAGGGTACTTTATCGTGGCCGCCAACAGTTGGGGCACGTCATGGGGGATGAGCGGATATATCTTTTTTCGTGGAGATTATTTCAAGTCAATAGTGAGGGAGCTTTCTATACCGAGATTGAGTTCTCCATTTCTTAGGAACCATTTTGAGCTTTCTGCACCTGTATTAGGCTCTCCATTTCTTATGGGCCCTTTTAGTTTAAGTGTTTGGTGTCCTAATGGAGTACTTACGCTTGTACCAGTTTTTAATATTTAATTTCATTTTTTTCATTTTTTTCCTTCTAACTTTACCATTTTATTCTTTTTGGAGACATTGATGGATTCAAGTTTCGGAGGCTAAAATTTGGGCCAATGTTGAACTATTTTAGAAGCATTGACTTGGCTGGTAGTGGTCCGATCATGGTACATGAATTTACATATGGTATTTTAGTGGTCCATCGTAGGAGGAATAGGAGAATGATGAAGAAAAATAAGGTGAAGATTGTTACTGTTATTGATCGTCTGAGACAATCTATGTGATAGGAAATTACGAAGGTGTTAAGCTTGGCTGATCTTCAAGAAAATCAAGATAATTGATAAAAAAATTTATAAAATATATATGAGTTAATTGTACAATATATATTTCATATGTAATCATAGAAAATAGTAATTTTTTAAAGTGAAATATTATATACCAAATAGTAGGCCCGGAACTACAATTGGTCAAACCCGAAACTGAGCCGAACTAACCCTAAATTGTAGGGGGAATCGGTTCAGGGCCAGTTCTTCCCCAATCTGATATATATGTATATATATTTAACATCTTGATTTATATATATTTTTTTAACATCTTGATTTCTTTTCAAGGTTTCATTGATTGCTCTTTATACTCAGACAATTTGATGCAATTGTTAAAATATGGATCGATGGTGGTAGAGATCGAAACTTACAAATCTTTGGACTACTACAAGGGGTAAGTTTTTAAATTAGCCTTAAAAAAAACTAATTGGTTCTATTTTTGTTACTAACTATTTTTTTTCTTAATTTAATGCACTTTCAATAGTAAGAAATGTTGTAAGAAGATTCTTCATTACATGGTGGTTACGGGGTACGGGTTTTATAGGGGAGAGTACTTTATCATGGCAGCCAACAGTTGGGGCACGTCGTGGGGGATGAGCGGATTTATCTTCTTTCGTGGAGATTATTTCAAGTAATAGCGAGGGAGCTTTCTATAACGAGATTGAGTTCTCCATTTCTTGGGAACCATTCTAAGCTTTCTACACCTGTATTAGGCTCTCCATTTCTTAGCTATATTTATATTTGACATCTTGATTTATATATATTTTTTAACATCTTGATTTCTTTTCAAGGTTTTATTGAAATCGCTTTATACTCGGGCAATTTGATGCAATTGTTAATATATGGATTGATGGTTGTAGGGATCCAAACTTACAAATCTTTGGACTCCAAAAAGGGGGTAAGTTTTTAAATTAGCCTTCAAAAAAAAAAACTAATTGGTTCTATTTTTGTTACTAACAATTTTTTCTTAATTTAGGGCATTTTTACTTGTAAGAAAAGTGGTAAGATGATTTTCATTACATGGTGGTTATGGGGTATGGGTTTTATAGGGGAGAGTACTTTATCGTGACCGCCAACAGTTGGGGCACGTCGTGGGGGATGAGCGGATTTATCTTTTTTCGTGGAGATTATATCAACTTAATATATATTTTCGTATGTAATCATAGAAAATAGTAATTTTTAAAACTGAAATATTATATACCAAATAGTAGGCCCGGAACTAGAATTGGTCACACCCGAAACTGGGCTGAACCAACCCTAAATTGTAGGGGGAATCGGTTCAGGGCCAGTTCTTCCCCAATCAGATATATATGTATATATATTTAACATCTTGATTTATATATTTTTTTTAACATCTTGATTTTTTTTCAAATTTCATTGATTGCTCTTTATACTCGGACAATTTGATGCAATTGCTAAAATATGGATCGATGGTTACAGGGATCGAAACTTACAAATCCTTGGACTACTACAAGGGGGTAAGTTTTTAAATTAGCCTTAAAAAAAGACAACTAATTGGTTTAATTTTTGTTAGTAACTATTTTTTCTTAATTTAGGGCATTTTTCCTTATAAGAAATGTGGTAAGATAATTCTTCATTACATGGT
>CATIWK010669285.1:0-20043 GCA_949634005.1 Mallotus japonicus | reverse complement strand
TGCTTCTTCTTCCAATTCTGAATTTTGCGCCACACCCTATCCTTAACAAACCCCAAAACCTCCTTCTTATTACGCCCAACAAAAGAAGGAAGGCCAAGATAGCGATCATGCCCACCAGCTCTTTCAATAGCTAAAAGTTGTCAAATGTATTGTCTCGCATCATCACAGACATTAGAGCTAAAAAATAAACTTGATTTGCGAAAATTTATTGATTGCCCAGACGCCTGTTTATAGGACTCAAGAACACCAAGAATTTCAACACATTCAAAAGCAGTAGCTCTGAAGAATAACGAATCATGTAACTTTTATATCAATAAAAATATTAATTACAAGTAAATTAAACTCATTTATTATTTGATAACAATTATCCTCAACTTGATTGTTCATAATGTAAGACTAAGAACAAGTCATATATGTATTTGCAAGAAAAGCACTTGAATCATGTGACTATTGAGGTCGGCAAACATTTTTTCTACACCTAATACATGCGTGTGTATCCACTTAAGGCAACTGTTAAAGATAACAATACGCATGTGGGTGGTTTTAGTATCCTTTAATTATAGCTAAGCTACCTGTCTATAATTAATTATTAATCACTTAAAAATAAAGTTAATTACCGAAAACCATTAAATAAATTGATAAAGAATTATTTTTTAAATTAAATTAATTGTTTGAATTTTTTTATCGTTATTGTAATCCTACCTTATAGAACTGAATTAGTTAAAATTTATTAAATTATTCTTTTATTATATCATATGACCTACGTATTAATGGATTGCGACAGCTCTTTTCTTTTAAATCAGATGAAAATAAATTTCATAGATCAAAGATCATAAAATTTAAATTTTACAATTAAAATGTCTTAGAGAAGAGTGATCATTTGACTTATGTATTGAAGAGTCTAATAAACTTTAGATTTCAATGATTTAAAAAAATAAAAACAAAGTTGATACACTATCCTAATTATTCTCTCTCTTTGATTTCAATTGATGTTATTTGAAGTAATTGCATACAAGAATTAAATATGTTTTATTAAATAGTTTTAATTATACAATAATTATATAACTAAGTTATCTTTTTAATTACTTGACTATTCAAATTGGTATGCAATTATTAAATAAAATAAAATTAAAAATTGATTAAATTTTTAAAATTTTTATAAAATAACCAAAAACTTAGAAATATATATATATATATATATATATATATATTTTAAATGATAAATAAAATAGTAAACAGCATATAATAAATGATTGATATATGTGTGATACTTCTAGGAAGATCTAGTAAATAAATAAATAAAAGGTGACCATGAATTTACAATATTGGTGGTCCAAAAACTCTTGCTTTGCTTGTGTGCCTATTAATTCTTGCTTGTTTAGCTTTGATTTAATGTCGTATCTCATCTCATCTTTTTTGATGCTCCTTCACCTAAAGAAACAGCCACAACAAGATACTGTATTTGTTTAATTGTGTTTGTGGCTAGTGGTAAAGTTGTTTAGAAATTGTATACATTATATGCATTATTGTAGGTTACAACATTGAAAAGTTGGAATTCACCTAATTAATCTTTATTATAATAAACGTTTCAAAAAAAAAAAAAATCTTTATTATAATAATCAAAGCTTTACCCAATTTAATTTCTTCTTATCTTCTTATATACATATAATTACAAGTTTTATTTTTCAAAAAATCTATCAACAAATACTTTTTGTTAATTATAAATTTTTTTATTTTTTTATTTGCGAGAATTATATAAAAATTTTGAATTTAAATCTGTATGACTATCATTTACCAATATTAATAACAATTTATTATTTTTTTACGATAAATGATATAAAAATGACTATTCTCATATAATTTACGATCCATTAATCCTATTAACCTAAAAAAGTCAATTTTTTTTAATTACAAAAAATTCTTATTATAATATAAATGCATAAATTTATATAGATAAAATTAAAACCATTAAATTAATTTTTATTTAATTATATATATATAGACACACATGCACTAATGGATGAAGATATTTTTCTTGCAGGAAGAAAAAGCTTTTCTTTCTAAAGAAGGAAAACATTTTTCAGCTAAATGGAATACTTTCTTTTCTTCGAAGGAATATTATTTTTTGTGACTGAAAAAACTTTCTTCCTAGTTAGAAAAATTTTATTTTTCTTTCTAAAAAGTTAAAACTTTTTCGACGAAAAAAGTATTTCCTCAACAACAGAAAATATTTGAAGAAAATTTATTTCCTGCAAAAAAAAGTTCCTTCACGAAGGAGAATTTTTTTTTTTTTTTTATCTCTATAGATGGAAAAGTTTCATATAGTAAAAATAAATTTGAAAACACTAGAAAAACGAAACAACTTTTCTCGTGTAAACGAAATGGTTAGAGTGTTAATATGTTAGTATTAGTGTTTCGAAAAAAACAAAAATCGATTCATGAACTCTTTAAATTTTATACGCAAATTAGATATCGTTGTGCCAAACAAGCGCAGGCAGAAAAATGAAACTAATGATAACATATACGACTTGTATAAATCAATTTGAATATAAACAACCAACAATAATTGTGATATTACGAGGTGGAAGACATGAGCACCCTGTTCGACCTAACTTATTTATTTGGTATATATCCATTTTCCACGTTAATATAGCTTAAACTAAGATTTTTTCCTCATCAACTTAAAACAATGCTTGTTGCTACTTGTCTTCTTGTTTTATATATATATATATATATTTCACCTAATAATATAATTAATTAATCAATGAATATTCTCTATACAATAGTTTCCAAAGAAACAGCAGATTGAAGAGGCATGCATATAGCCTTCATCAATTAGCTACGGCTAGAAATTTATTAAGGCGAAATGTACTGTTTCACCTCTGAACTTTACTCAATTAATCTCTAACACTTTTCAATGTTTATTATGTTCTATTCAACCTTTAAATTCTTATTTTGAACCTATCTAATCCATGTAATACATAAAATCGAAGTATTTTTTGAATTAATGTTGATATAAATATAAAAACAACTTATATAAACTAAAGTAATGTTTAATGAAAGAGATAATATAATTAAAAATAAAACTTTTCTAACTTTTTGATATTAGTTTTTAATTCTATTTATATTGTTTTGAAGCTAACTTTAGTATTTTATGTGTCTAAAATCATTTGAAATTAAATTTTTATCTGTTTTGATATTATATGATTTAAATAGAATCAAAAAGTACAAATTGAAAGGTTAAAAATGTTCAAAATAAAATTTTAAAAGTTGAATAGAAAATAATAAAAGTTGAAGAGTGTTAGAGGTTAATCGTGTAAAGTTTAGGGGTGAAACTATGCATTCAGCCAATTTATTAATCAAATCATTTGATTCAAGAGTAGAAAAAAAAAAAAATCTAACAATCACTTTTATTTAAAAACATCATGAAATATAAAATTTACATTTTACTATCATTAATTTATAATATTATTTTTCATTTGATTTAAAGTAGTTCATCAACACTAATTAGGTCATCTGACATTATGTAGGAGATAATCAATCAAGAATTTTGTGAATGATTAACTGAATAATCAAAGTGTGCATTTCTGCAACGAATTTTGGAGACATGCACGATCTTTAAAGATGAGGGGTGATGCTGGCTTGCTATGATCTTATCTATGTTACTCATGTTATTACTTGTTCATATCAATATTTTCAATGAAAAAGACTTTTCATCAAAGAAAAAGAAAAGGATAAAAAAAAAAAAAAAGTATGGGCCAATCGAACAACCAAGAAAATTAGTAGTCATTTTTAAATTTATCAACAACCATACACCTGGTTGGTAATAAAACAAATATAAAAATCCTACATATATATCAGCTCGCAGAAACTGTTTTTTTTTTTTTTTTTTGAAAATACGCAGAAACTGTTTTTATTTCAACAATAATTCACCATGTTATATATAATCATGTCAAATAGTTGTTGAAATTTTTTATAATTTTTATATTTTTATCTAAATTGAACTAAATTAGATAAAATCTAATAAATTCTAAATAGCAATACTTTAGGACAAAAATTTACTCAAGTTGCGTATTTAAAGAATGAATGAATTGAATAGGATAGTTGTCCGTTACTTTTTAAATATGCAAATTTAAATAATTCATTGCCTTTCCTTTTTTAGTGAAGATTTTTTTAAAAATATTTTATATTTAAAAGAAAAAAAAAATTCTAATAACCCTTTTAACATTAAAAACAGAACTTATCTAGTAATTAGAAAAAAAAAATTGATCATCATACCTACCTAATATCTAAATTAAAGAAAAAACATAAAAAATATCTAAATACTAATTTGCCACTAAACAAAACTCATAGAATGATGTTGCATTCGTACCCTTCAGAAAAATGGAATCCAAAATCAGTATATTCCTATGTAAAAATAAATAAAAAAATTCAAATAAAAAAAGGAAAGAAAAGTTGATCATTGAGCAGGTGTGGGTTGTATATAAGCCTATGGACTTGGTTGTGTTTTGTTTAATATTGTATTTATAGCTGTCTTTTTATCGTAAGAAAGAAAAATATATATCGTGATGTTCTATTTCTTTTATCAAAAGCAACACAATGAAGAATTTCGAAGCAATTTTTTTTTTATCAATTATAAAAAATTTACTATATAATTTGAACATATCATTATATTTACTAACTGTTAGGGTTCATGGGTTTTAAAAAAATTTTAAATGAATTAAATTCTTTAAATATGGAGGAAAAGTCTTGACCCCGAACTTTTTCACCCGTGAGATAAGCACTTTGAAGTATTTAATTTATTTACTCTTTAAATTTTTTATAATATATATTAATTCTCACAAGTATTATCACAAAACTATATTATTTAACTTTTATAAAAAATAAATTAATTTTTTAATTATAATTAAATGTAATCTGACATGATACAACTTATTTTTATTAATAAATTTCTTATCATTAAGAATATTAGCATGCTTAATTTTTTAATAAGAATTGTTCTAGAACCTTAATTGATTAATTAGGACTCCAAATCTTGACCATTCCCAATAGAAAGCTTAAAAAGCTTTTGTGGGTAAGATTAAAATACAACAAATTAATCTAGCCACAAATTGTGGACCAAATTCATAATTTATAATTAATTGGTGAAGTAATTGCCTAATCAAGAAATTAGGATTACCTATCTAAGCATAAAGCATAAAAAAAGTTAGGTAGCCAACTTAAAAAAAAAAATTCAAGGGCTTAAAAGTTTTGTGTTTGTGTGCATATTATATATATATATATATATATATATATATATATGCAAAATCAATTTTGTGGTAATTATATAAATTATTTTTTTTGGAAAGTATAATCAAAATCTTCAAAGTCAAAGTTGATGTAAGATACCCTCAAGTTCAACATGAGAGGATCTCAATTCAAATCCAACAAATTGGCCAAAATCTTGGATTTAATTTGAACCATACAATAATAATGTCCACCTCATTTATATGTTTCTTAGCAATTATACACTTGTATTAATCTTATATATTACTATTATTAGTATTATTATTGAATATAGTTTCTTCATAAAATAATGACATGTGTTATGTATATTTTATGTCATTTTAATTTCTTTTTAAAAATTCATAGCAAAAATAATTATATTTCCTACGAAATTATTTTGATAATTTTAAAATATTAATGAAAATACAAAATTTTTTTAAAAATATCTCAACTTGTAAATTGATTTAGAATATTCTTATACTCATAAAAGAAATTAATAATATAATATGATATCAATCCTTATTTTCAGAATAATATACAATGTCACGACAAGAAGCATATACCTCATGCAACTCGTATTAATTGAGTAAAATTTAATTAGCACATCTAATATATAAATATATATAATGTTCTTTTGATGGTCGACAAAAGAAAAAAATGTTAAAAGTGATCTATTTGAAAGCAATAGAATTGTGTATCTTCACGACTTCACCTCAATAAAAACATTATATGCATGAAAATAAGTCAAAAGAGTAGATTTTACTTTTTTGAAAAATGTCAAAGAAACATCCAATTGAAATTAAATTCCTGCAAAAAAATCTTAGTGTTGAATTCTTGATGCTAATTCTCATCGTCATCATTATTTTTGTGCAAATAATTTAAATAATTAACTTCTAAATTAAAAATATTATCATTTTCATAAAAATTCACATAATTAATTACTAAATATCATTATTCTGACAAATACTATTCTTTCTCATTACTTAGGGACAATATAGATATAATAAATTTCATTTTCTAATTAATATCAGTTTTCACTAGGGGAAATTGTGATAACAATTAATAGCAATTATATATTTGACTGGAATAAATAATTGGACTATATAATTAATAATTGTTGAAATCAGTTGGTGAATGACTGTTTTTGTTTAAGTGACATTTTAAGTTTAAAATTTTTTTTACTATTTTTATAGTTTTATTCTTACAAATCGAATTAATTAAAATGTGATAAATTTTAAATATTAATAATTTAAATAAAAAAAATAATTGCATAATATATGGAAAGCCAAGGCGCAAAATGGTAATATTCTTTGCAAATAATAATAGTAGTAGAAAGTAGGAGTGTCCAGACTCTTCACGAAAGTAGAATAATTCCATATTCCATTGTCCACTTTAGGAAAAGATAAATTGAAAAAAAAAAGCAAACTTTTCTTTCTTTTGTTTTTTTTTGTTTTTTTAACATTATTTTCTCCTTTCTTGAATTAAAATTTTAAAAAAATTTAATAATAAAAAATTGAAAAAAAATTAATTTTCATTATCAAAATTACCCACACATTATGTATTTAAAAAATTTAGAATTATATTATTATTATTTAATTATTTAAAATGTATTTAATAAATATAAAAGTTCTGATTAAATTCTGTAACATTTTTTTTAAATACATACTCTTAATTGCTTTTCTGATGTCATTGGTAGGCTAATTAACATAATTATTAATAGTGATAATAGTCAACAATATGGCATTCAAAGCATAAGGTTGACTATAAATCAGATCTGAAAGCTGCTTTTTTGATGTATTCCTTTATAATAAACTTCAATTATATGAACCGACATCTCTCTTATCAAGGATTTTGGTTACCCTTCATTTCATTATATTTTTTTAATTAAATAGAAAAAAAAAAGAAGTTTTTGCTTTTAGCAAAAGTTGGGTTGATTCTAGATTAAATTATATTTTAATTGTTTTTTCAAATACTTATTTCCTCTAATTAAAATTACATGATCACATCTAAACTTTGCAAATTATCATTGATCAATTATTAGTTTTTGGTTAAATTACTAAGACAGAAGTAGTCAAATGGTAATTTCATATTTTAAAGATATAATTTTATATTTTATCGTCGTTAATTTAAAAAAAAAAATTATCTTATATTGTACAATTTATCAATACTTAGGTTATAACTTGCCTATTAAAAAAATTCTAAGGTGGGTAAATAAGACAATTATCTTTTGATAAAAAAGAAAATAATTAATTTTACGGTTTTGTATAATTTTAGTTTATTAATTTTTCTTTGCCTGAGAAACAATGCATTAGATGCCAAAGGTTCGGATTTTGCCTGCTCAATCGCAGTGCACGTTGCCACTTCCTCTTGTATCTCCCATTATTGTACACGTAAAAAGTTAGCTGAAGAACTGTTACCAAATACTAAACAAATCACTCTCTCTCAACTTTCACCTCTCTTCTCTTTCTTTATGCATATACACATATAAAAATTCTGTCTTTCTTTTTTCCAAGAACCATACGCAAAAATATTCAATTCAATTCAATTCAATTTTATTATTATTATTTTTAATTTTTTCTGAGTTGGGTTCTTTCTGATTCCAAAGTTAGAGAGTACCCACTATCCCATCATCTTGAATTATAGCATTTTTTAAGAGTTTCGTGTTTGTTTTTCTTATGTCTGCATTCATGGGTTGTTCAACTGCTAATTAAGTAAACAAGTAAAAAGGAGAAAGATATAGTCTTTGTCTCTTTTTGCATCCTTTCCTTTCTGTTCTTTCACTGTTGTATTATACCTTTGTTGTGTGATTACTGAAACACGTTTTTTACTGGTGAGGGTGGTATTTTAGCAAATGGGTTGTTCTTAATTCTCTTCAAAAATGGATTTTTCTACTTTTTGAAGACTTTAATCATGGATCTGGAAACTGGGTTTTATCAAAACCATGTAAAGGTGAGTTGGGTATTGTTCATGAATTTATGCATTGAATTGTTGAATTGCTGGAGTTAATCCATTTCAATATGATTATACATTCTTTTTAAAAAAGAAGTCATTTTGGTCTTTTGATCAAATTATTGTTCTTGAATTGTACTTTTTGAGTCTATTAATCCCATTTCAGTTTCATGATCAGCTTTATGTTCTGTTTCTGGTAAATCAAACAAAAAATTGATCTTTTTTCTTTTTTTGTGTGTGTTTTCTATTGTGCAGAAAGAATCATGGAAAACAGTATTAACTTTGGCATATCAAAGTCTAGGAGTTGTGTATGGAGATTTAAGCACTTCGCCACTGTATGTATACAAGAGCACGTTTGCTGAAGATATTCAACACTCAAAGACAAATGAAGAGATTTTTGGGGTTCTGTCTTTTGTGTTCTGGACACTTACTTTGGTACCTTTGTTGAAGTATGTGTTTGTGGTCTTAAAAGCTGATGATAATGGCGAAGGAGGGACTTTTGCTCTGTATTCTTTGTTGTGTAGACACGCCCGAGTCAATTCACTGCCCAATTGCCAGTTGGCGGATGAGGAACTGTATGAGTATAAGAAGGATAGTGGTAGTTCAACATCAAATTCAAGTTTTGGTGCGAGATTGAAAACTGTTCTAGAGAAATATAGAGTGTTGCAGAGGTTTTTGCTTGTGTTGGCTTTGATTGGGACATGTATGGTGATTGGTGATGGTGTCTTGACCCCTGCTATCTCTGGTAATCAAGACTATTCTTAATTTTTTAGTTGTTGGTTCTGGTCTTTTTTTTTTTTTTTTTTTTTTTTGGGTGTTTGTGCGTGCGTGCCCTTGATGGTAATTGGTTTGAGTGTTTGATCATCTGGGTGATGACTTTTTTCGTGCAGTATTTTCTGCAGTTTCGGGTCTTGAGCTTTCCACGCAAAAAGAGCATCACAAATGTAAGATTTTTTTTTTTAATTTTTATCTTCCATTTACTATTTAATTTTTCATTGTTTGCAGCTTGTTAGTACCTTTCTGATAGTAGACTGATTGTAGCTAACTAGACTGAGAAATAGTTGTTTAGTTTGTATTTCTTTTGGAAAATAACCAGTATGCAATTTGGTTGTAATTATTTGATTTCGTTGGCACCAAAACAATTTTTTTGGGTTCGGTTTCCTTTTGTTCATATTCAGTGTATTTAACTCTCATTGACCTCATGATTGATGTACTATACTCTGAAGGCCATGATGTCACTTTGTCAACTTGTGCAAAATTTTGTCAGTTATAATGCTGAACTGGCATGATTCAGTTACAATACCATTGCTCAATCTACTATGATGAAATTCATTTCATTTCAGTTGCATCCTGCTGATTCCCTTTGTGTTTAAACTCAAACTACCTTGAATCCTGGTGGCCCTTTGCTACCTAACAGGTTTCAACACTTAAAGAGCACAAGTTGTTTGTATTTATATAATGGCTGGTAGGTCATCTCTACAAGTGGATGGCTGGGTTTGGTAGTGGGTGGGGTTCACATAGTTATAGTTTAGTGGGTTCTGAACTGGTCAAGGCCTGAATGAAGGTTCAGAAAGTATGGGACATGAGTCCCATTAGTTTGATGTGTGCAGGCTATTGGAAGAAACTCTCCATACTTTTTAACAATCTGTTCCATTGGATGTGTTCAAGGGGATTTGGAAGAGGAGAAAGCATGTGATTATGAAAATTATAGATTCGAATCCAAACGTACTTAGTTTAGTCCTAATATTGGTGCAGTTGCATTTTTTCAGAACTTCTTTGTATAATAGAAACAGCAGCATAGCTGTTCTTTCTGTAAAAGAGTTTGTGGACCTATCTTCATTATCCATATAAGAATTCAGATAGTGATGAAAATGCTTTAACATGATTCACAGTTATTAACTAACATCAGGGTTCAAGAGAATGCAGCATAACAGCTGCTAGTGATATTTTTCTTCTTACTACTGACATCATTACTACCACAGTCATCCTCACTGCCTTTATTGCTGTTGCTGTTACTGCTTGCCTCATTCTTTGTCTCATTCTCATGTCAGATGATTTAAATCTACTGTAATTTCCCTACCCTTTCATAAATGACATGCCTTTTAACGTGACATTTGCTCCTGAATATTCAACAACTTGCAGATGTAGAGGTTCCAGTGGCATGCATCATACTGATAGCCTTGTTTGCCCTTCAACATTATGGCACTCACAGGGTTGGATTCTTGTTTGCTCCAGTGGTTCTAACGTGGCTGTTGTGCATTAGTGCCATTGGGATATATAATATTATACACTGGAATCCTCATGTGTATCAAGCCTTATCACCATATTATATGTACAAGTTTTTGAGGAAAACTCAAAGAGGAGGTTGGATGTCCTTGGGTGGGATTCTGTTATGCATAACTGGTAAGCATTTGATTGCTTCTGTGTGTTTCTATTTACCAGCATCATGATTGTGGAGGTTTTTCTAAATGGGCTTGATTGTTATTCAGGCTCAGAAGCTATGTTTGCTGATCTCGGACACTTTTCTCAGTTGTCAATAAAGGTATGGCTCTCTAAGGCAATTTAAACAATATAAAATTCTTATTCTACAATGTTCTAGTGCTAGTTGTTTTTCCCCCCTTCTTGCAACATTGCAAGGACATATTAGAAGAAAGCAGTCAACTAAATTTATGGGCCTTGACATTTAACATCTAATAAACATCTATAAAGGATCTGGTATGACAAATTGTCTGATTTATTGATATATTCCCATTCTTCTCTAGCAAAAGAAAATGACAGAACTGAAAAAATTTTAGCACAACTGGAAGCCTTGAGGCTTTTTCTTTCTTCGCCTCCTCTGGCCTCAACCCGAACTCCTGCACTTCATTTGGGACTCATCACCTATGAAAGATTGTTGGTATCAACATGCTACATTTTGTCTGATATAGCATTCGGTGATGTATATTTTCTGCAAATGGTGCTGGCTGCTAATTTTTTTTTATAATAGTCTTGACTTGTCTGTCATACACAAATAAAAATTTCCTGAGGTGTGCATGCTGCTAGTATCTAGGTGGCTATCAATTTTGGTTCAGACCTGTAAATTGCTTTTTGAAAGTTATTTGGCTGGTTGCATCAACTACATAATAGTCAATGCATTTATATCTTAGATTAAAATAGTTTTCCATGATGCTTCCCAATTTCTCTTAGAAAACATTTTTATTTGGTATAGGATCATAGGGTACACATGCAGTTGCTAGTTGACATGATAACTAAACAGTCACGACTTTCATATTCTTTTAGTGGGTGAAAATTGGTCTTTAGAGAGTAAATTATTCGTTATTCGCAAGTATATGGCCTTTTTTCTCCGCAGCCATTTAAAGGTAACGACTTTCTCTAACAGCAGTCATTCTTATTTCTCCAGATTGCTTTCACCTCAGTGGTGTATCCATCCTTGGTTCTTGCATATATGGGGCAAGCTGCCTATCTATCTAAGCATCATTTTGAAGATAGTGATTATCGAATTGGATTTTATGTATCTGTGCCAGGTACATAGAGTGATTTTTGTTGAGGTTATATGATTTGATTGCAGGCAAGTTTCAGCTTAGCATAACCTCCATTACTTCTGCAGATAAACTAAGATGGCCAGTTCTTGTTATAGCCATACTTGCTGCAGTGGTGGGAAGCCAAGCTATCATCACCGGGACTTTCTCAATCATCAAACAATGTTCTGCTTTGGGTTGCTTCCCTAAGGTAAAAATTGTCCACACATCATCCAAAATCCACGGTCAGATCTACATACCAGAGATTAACTGGACTTTGATGCTGTTATGCTTGGCGGTCACTGTTGGTTTTAGAGACACTAAGCGTTTGGGAAATGCCTCA
Source organism: Mallotus japonicus (assembly GCA_949634005.1). Taxonomy (NCBI): domain Eukaryota; kingdom Viridiplantae; phylum Streptophyta; class Magnoliopsida; order Malpighiales; family Euphorbiaceae; genus Mallotus; species Mallotus japonicus. The sequence continues at coordinate 7,968 of CATIWK010669285.1, read as the reverse complement.
GGTATTATTAGCAATCTAAAAGTTACTCTGGAATGCTAAATGTTCTGATGAATTATCATTCTAATATCTGTATTCACTATTTATTGTTTTGGGATGTTATAATGGGTGCCTATATTTGTTTCTTTGAATATTATCTTGTGAGAATGTTGTATTTTAGTTCCAGTATTTAGCATATAAAAGAATCCTGATGTAAAATTTATATATAATGGTGCTGTTAGAGCTTCTATGAGGCTGCCTATGATAAAATTTAATCATTTGATTTCTTGACTTTTCATGGGATTCTTAAGTTTTATGCGTACCATAAATTAAATGTTCCAAATCAAATTCACATCTGAAATTGCAGTTAGATATTTGGCCAGTGAGTTGATTCTTGATCATATATTGTATGCAAGTTTATGGTTATTTTTCCAGATTTCTATGAATATTCTTTAACAAGTTTCTTATTGTGGAACAGGTTTGGCAGTTATAACTGTTATGCTGGTTACCACCTGCCTAATGTCTTTGGTTATTGTCTTATGCTGGCACAAGAGCGTCTTCCTTGCAATATGCTTTGTATTCTTCTTTGGTACAATTGAAGCCCTCTACTTCACTGCCTCGCTCATAAAGTTCCTTGAAGGGGCCTGGGTCCCAATTGCCCTCTCATTCATCTTCTTGATCATTATGTGTGTGTGGCATTATGGCACATTAAAGAAGTATGAATTTGATGTCCAGAACAAGGTCTCTATTAACTGGTTATTAAGCTTGGGTCCCAGCCTTGGTATTGTGCGTGTCCGGGGAATTGGCCTCATACATACTGAGCTCGTGTCTGGAATCCCAGCAATATTCTCCCACTTTGTCACCAACCTCCCAGCATTCCACGAAGTCCTAGTCTTTCTCTGCATTAAATCCGTCCCAGTTCCACATGTCAGACCAGAGGAGCGGTTTTTAGTAGGTCATATTGGTCCTCGAGAATATAGGCTCTATAGATGCATTGTGCGGTATGGGTATCGTGATGTCCACAAGGATGATATGCAGTTTGAGAATGATCTTGTATGTAGCATTGCAGAGTTTATACGTTCAGGGAATATGGAACCCAATGGTGAAAGTGATGAGACAGTGAAGGAAGACCATAAAATGGCTGTAGTTGGGACAAGTTCTACACATACTGATGGAATACAATTGAGTGAGGATGAAGTTGATAACATAGAGTTAGCAAGCACATCAGAGTTGCAAGAAATAAAATCTCCACCCGTGATCCGCCCTAGGAAAAGAGTGAGATTTATCATTCCAGAAAGTCCTAAGATAGACAGGGGTGCAAGGGAAGAGTTGAATGAACTCATGGAAGCAAGGGAAGCTGGGGTTGCTTACATACTAGGGCACTCATACATGAGAGCTAAGCAAGGATCTAGCATGATGAAGAAGCTTGTAATTAATTATGGGTATGAGTTTCTGAGGAGGAATAGTAGGGCGCCGGCGTATGCGCTAAGTGTGCCGCATGCGTCTACTCTAGAGGTAGGAATGCTCTACCATGTTTAGTTTTGGCTATACAGGTTATACTTTGTCATGTACATTTTGTAATATTGTGCAATAGATCAACCACCACCACATTTAGAAAATGGTGGATTATAGAGTTAACCTCTGGTTCAGTTATCACAAAAGTTTCGTGTAGTTTTTGATTGGCTTCTACATACAACATATGCAATTCTGCCCTAGATATGGAGTTTTGGACATGGACAAATAGTACCGAGTTAATCTTTGCTGTCATAACCTGGTGATAACAAAAGAGCACCAAACCAAAAGCCTGCTAAGAATGCTTTTCTGCTATAAATGCGTTGAAGTTGCAATGGGAGCTTATAAAACATGCTGGCTTTGAAAACACTGCAATTCTTCTAAAGGCAAATTTTCACAGAACATTTCTGCCTTCTCTTACCGCAAGCCCCATGGTTCGGTGAGATGTTAAGGACGGTCAAAGGCTTGAAACCTTCACGTCAGTAGTGTGGCCACCGATTATAGCTTATTTCTGAGCTCCAGATGCGGGACCAATGCTCGAAATATGGCGGCTCATACAGTCTAACTCTTGTACATATTGTTCTCTTCTAAACATGCATTAACAATATCTATACCTATTGGGGAAGAGGAAAAAAAAAAAAAGGATGATGATAGGCCTTGCAACTCGCGATATCTCGAGTGGTGCCAACAGAATCTTATCAACATCAATTAATATTTATTTTTGAATTTTATTTTTTTTTTGAAATTTTAAATTTTTTTGAATTTTTTTTTTGGAATGTAAAACCTCAGGTGCACATGGGTGAACTTGTCGTGTAAGAATTTAAAAATCTGTAGCATGTAAATAATTTTTTTTAATTTTTAATAATGTAATTATAAAAAAAATAGAGAGACAAAAAGATAAATGTAGCGAGTAGTAACGTGACTATAAATGTGGCTACTTGCGATACTTAACATTATCCAGAAAAAAAAATGGTTGACAATTGTTTCTATAAGGCAAGCCATTCCACAACAAAATCCTCTTTTGGGCTCAGACAGTCTTAACTCTAACAATGGATAGGACCATAATGCACTTTGTAAATAGTCCATGGTTTTTTTCTTGAAATGTGTACATACATATATTAAAAATGATACACATATAAGCCATTCAATTATGCTGCAACGACCCACAAATGTTATAGCTATCATCCCTTTTCTCTCCTTGTTTTACTCCATTTTCTTTAGGTGATGAATTTTATGAATCAAGACTATAGTAGCTGGTCAGTATAAAAAGAAAAAGTTATAGAGAGAACATTAATATTCTAATTCTTTATAAGCTATGATTAAAACAAGAGAGATTCCTCCATTTTCATCAAATCTTTCATGTCTAAGGTATCAAAACCTTTGCCATCCCAACATTAGGCAGGCAAAAATATATATATTGTCCTTGATTAAGCAAAAGTGAAGTCATTTTTTTTTTTTTTTTTTTTTTTACATTAAGATCAATGGAGAATCAACAATTCATGGTCCAATCTTAGACATTCAAAACACTAGCTATCTCCTAGCAACTAAGTCATGCACTTTACTGATAAAATCCATTAATTTGTTCTTAATTAACATCAAAGTTGGGGGTTGCATTTACCCTTGATTCATCCCAAGGTATGCTTTGAACAAAAATTAATGGAGATTCTCTTCCATCCTTCTTCAAACTCCACACTTCCAAAACTTCCCAAAAATCCTCTAAACAAGAAACTTCAATGAATTACCTGAAATCCAACAAAACAATAAGAATTTGAGAGTTCATTACTTTAAAGAAAAAGGGTGTAAACTAAATTGTAATAATAAAAAAATGATGCTAGCTAGTGATTAGAATTTGTATGTGCACTATATATATCTTTGATTCTATACAGAATTAATTAATTTTATCATCACGTATATATAAAAAGAATTCACAAGCAACCATACCAAGCAAGCAAGCTGTTTGCATGAAAAAGTATAAATAATATCAGAAAAGCTAGCTCAATCATGTAGTCTTTGAATTGAAACAATTAATCAATAAACAACTTAGAAAGAGCAAGTTCCAATGGAAGCTAACATACACACGCACATATATAAATACATATAGTAATCTTTAAACAAAGAATTAATTAGCAGCTTTTTAATTCAAAGGTATCCCGAGGATTCGATCACATTTAACAAAGCTAATATCATTGCTCTTATTTAAAAGATCGAGCTAGCTGATACAAAGTGGTAACTGTATATGATTAACATTTAACCATAGTATTATATAATATTGAGACCACAGAAACAATTAAACTAGAACAATAACAGATTCTATATGATCTACATTTTTGGACAATGTGCATTCAAACTATAATGTAAAACCATATCAAATAAATGTAAGAAGAAGCCGAAAGTTGAATAGTCAAATGGTATAACTCCCTGACATTAATAGATGAAGGGATCCATCCTTACCTGTCTCCCTAAGTACAAAATGTAAGAAGAAAACACCAATATGAAAAAAGAAACAAGCAATGGATAAGAAGGTAAGGTTTATAAGTATGTATATATATTAACTTAAGTAAACCCAATAACCTATGATATATAGAGGGAATATCTTTAGCTTTCTTGGGATCATATATATTTATATATACAAATACACTGATGGGAATGATGCACTCCGAATTCGAGACAACTATAACATAATTAATCTGTTCTTTAGTACAATTAAATTGTTGTTTAGCTTCTGCCAATTCATGTTTGATAGTTAGCCAACAAGCAAACCTCAGCAAATGCTGGAGCTAATGCTCCAAAAGTTCATATTAATTTAATTAATTCAAGCATATATTTTCATGGTTAGCTATGACTACTTGGAGAGGTTATCATTATGTTAATTTGAGTGTAAATGTATCCTCATATCAGCCATTTCCTTAAGCAAAAACTTAACCAAGGTTTCAGCTAGCTAATATATCAACAATATTGCTGATCCTTTACATTTCTAATTCATGAATATTCACTTAGAAAATCTTATGAATTTGTAGGCTCTCTTGAGGTTTAAAAGGTTAAAAATCTACTGAAACTTACTGGGTTTTTTTTTTCTTTATGAAGGAAACCACTATACATATGGAACTGTTTCTATTAGGTCAAGAAATTTAGGTCCTTGTATAGGTCCAAAAGGAAAAATATTTGACCAAAAACAAGAATTAAAACTATAGATATTTTCTCAACTTTTTTCTCAAGAAAATGAATTATAATATATTCTAAAAATATCCAAGATTGCATTAGATATTAAAGAAAAGCAAAATAGGGAAGTTGGGGTGTGAAATTTAGGGTTTCTTAGATTTGCCTGAACATTTTCTAGGGTTCCTAGCTTCTTCTTCTCTTTTTATTTATAGCAACAAAAGTGCATGCTTCAAAGTATGCAGCATCTAGTAGTAGCTAGTAACTCAAAAATTGACAGTAATATAAGTCTGTCTTCACCAGTTAATTATATATTTGTCTTCATGAGTGCCGAATATAGCCAAAAGCCACTGACTGAAGATCATCAGAGTCTTGGTGATGGTGGTGGTGATGATGATAATTAGTGTTAATCCATTGCTTGTTGTCTGTTTGCTGCATTTCAAATGAAGAAATAGAATGAGAAGCATCTTCAAAGCTATCAAATGAAGTTGTTGTTGTTGAAGAATTTCCATAATTTGCCATTGATGAGTATGGATCCAAGAAACCATTTTCTCCATATGATGCACAGCTGTGATCACCACCGCCGGCACCGGCCATGCTGCCGGCGAGGAGGCTTGGATTGTACATTTGTGGCATGATCATGTTTGAATTCTCTGACTGGTACCAGCTTAGAAGATCTTGTGGAAGAGAAGAAGGTGGTTTTGCATAGTACTTGTTGTCATTATTAGGGTTTGCTGTGGCAGAGCCATTGTTAAGCAAGGTTTGAGCTGCTTGTTCTTTAAGAGAAGCAAGTTGTGCTTGTAGACTCATAACCTGCAAAAAGAGAAATTCTTCAGTATCAAATTAGAGATCAATTAGGGTTTTTCGGAATTAAATTACAACAGCAAGGTCAAAAGGGTATCCAAACCTGTTGCTGAAGAGCAAAAATATGAGAAACACAGCCATAAATGGGATCTTGAAGCCTAGCTTGAGCTTCATAAGAAATTGTAACAGCAGCTTCACATCTATCACTAACAGGAAGATGAGCAAGCAACTTTGATACATTGCTTGCACCAAAAACTTTATGAATAGCTGCAAAATGGGTAGCACCTTGTTCATGGCAGAAATAAGGTGCAAAAACACAACCTCTAACACATTTTCTTCTCAAGAACTTGCAAGCTCCACAAGGTGAACCAGAACCAGTCATCTTGAAATAAATTCTTGATCACTTTATCTTTTCTGGGTTTTTTTTTTTTGATGATTTTGTTGTTGAATTTTTGCTTGTAATTGTTTCTCAGCTTTGCTGAAGCACTATCACTATATATGCTTATAAACACTGAAGAAGGAGAGAGGTGGATCATATAATAATGAATAATTAATTACAATTTGTTCCCTTGTTGGCCTACAAATTTGATTATTTATTCATTACAATACTATCTTCCACCCTTAACCATCTTGAATTTTTTTTTAATTATATAACTCAATTTGAGATTCCTTTTAACATCCTTATACGACAAAAGAACTTAGCATAAACCAAACCCATTTCTATTTGCTTCATCATTGGATTTATTTTAGCTCTCTCTCTCTCTCTCCCTACATATATATATTTGCTTAATGTCTATAGTATAATGGTTTGTACATTGGTGATAACTTCAACTGCTTTAATTTGTATAGGGTTTCTGACAAAACAAAGGACAAGACTAGAGTGCATATCGATAGACTACATAATAAGGTAACTTTTATTTTAAATCAGATGAAAATAATTTCACAAATCGATGACAATAAGATTTTAACTCTGTATCGATGGAGAGAATTTACTGTTACTTAGAACACTTCCTCACTGGCTAGACTAGAGTGCATTATAATAAAACAACTTATGATAATCTTGATTTTTTCATGAGGTTTTAGAAGAGAATTAGCACATATATTTTTAGTTAATTGGTTCCAACTAAGTGTTTGAAGTTGAAATTTTATAGTTTTAAAAATGGCTTTTTCTTTTATTTTTTTACATTATTATATAGATAGATATATCATTCGCGACTATTTGAAAGTTCCAACAGAGTAAAAATGGCTTTTTATTACTAATGAGTTTAAAACTCGTTAATAGAGTTAGCACATATTTATTGTGTTAGGTTTTGATTTCAAAGTTTAAAACTACTCTGACTTATTATTTGTTGAATTTTTTAAAATTTTTCATAAATATGTAATTTTTTTCTAATTTCTGAGGCCAAACAAAATAGAGAGACAATAAGGTCAAATACAGGAAACAAAATGGGCTGGCATTGAATCAGATGTGATATGGAAGTAAGTAATTAAATATTCTAATATGATTATTCCAATATAAATGATCATTTCAAGCCTAAACAGATGACTTCTAATTTCTAAATTAAACAGATTATGCATAATTTTCCACAGTGAAATTCTAATTTGTCAGTAAATTTGATGCTCATTTGGTTTTTACATTGATTACTGGATATCTATATTGGTAATTTACAATAATTTATAAAATATATATATATATATATATTGGGGAAATTCAGACGTGAGACTCTTTAGATGGTGCTGAAAGCACTTGACCATTAAATCAAACATCATTGGCTGATTACTGGATATATAACAAGTGGAATGTTCTTATATATATAAATATAAAATATTATAATTATTAAATATAATATATTTGAAATAGATAATTTTACAAGTATTGTGAATGTAGAAATAAAGGAAAGAGATGGAATAAAAATAAGAAAAACAATACAAAAGGAAATTATGTTGTTCATTCAGGTTAATTATTGCACAAACCACCATTAATGTTGTCAGTGGCAACTGAACCTTCCTAACATGTGAGGAACACTTTGTATTATATATATATATATAGGACACCGATTGGTGTCGCTACCCGCGAGCGTCGCGGGTAGCTAACTGACAAAAAATTTGGGGGCCAAATGACTATTTTGGCCCCCTTTTTTTTGTTATTTATTTTTTGATTTTTTTTAAATTCATTAATTTTTTTTAATCTAAAACCTAATTGTACATGGGTGAACTCGTCGTGTAAGAATTTAAACACTCGTAATCTATAAAGTTTTTTTAAAAAAAATCTAAAACCTAAATTGCACACGGTTGAACCCGTCGTGCAAGGATTTAAACACATGTAGTCTGTAAAAAATTTTTTTTTTTTTTAGGAAATTTTTTTTTTTGAATCTAAAACCTAATTGCACACGGGTGAACCCGTCGTGTAAAAATTTAAATACCCATAACTTGTAAAATTTTTTTTTTTATTAATGAAATGAAAAAAAAAATAAAACAAAGGGGGGCAAAATGGTCTTTGCCCCCCACCCGCTGCACACT
>CATIWK010669076.1:0-19615 GCA_949634005.1 Mallotus japonicus | reverse complement strand
ACTTGAACTCTAGATCACCGCAGTAGATGTTTAATAATTATGATGTATTTTATGAATTGTTTTATGTTAAGAGTTTGTATAATGATGATTATTATATTTATGATCGATGGATTTGAATTTTATGTTAATTGTGTTATTTATTTTACTCAAGTATTTTATTTAAAGCATTGTTAATTATTTATTATTTTTAATTCATGAAAAATATTTAAGGCTTACTACGGGATTTGGTAACTTTATGCTTTCCCATTCCCTAGTGCCGGTCACGTGCCCCTTTGGGTTCGGGTCGTGATAAAGTTGATATTAGAGCTTTGGCTCATTTCTTATGATTTTGGTTATTAAAGTTTGTCTTTTCTTGTAACTACTGTGGTGAATAGGTTGATAATCGTCACTTGTTGTCATCGTGGTTGTGTTTTGAATCCTTGTTTGTGTTTCTTTTCAGAATGAGAAGGAGAGCACGAGATGCTCCTACTGCAGAAGCAGCTGACGATGTTGAGCGGTCCGTACAGGATGAGATTCTTCCCCCTGCTCCTTGATGAAGAGGTAGAGGCAGAGGTAGGGCTAGACAGAGAGCAGAAGCAGCTCAAGGACAAGAATAACAATAGGTGGGGCCTAAAGCTCCAGCAATTGACCCTGCAGCTTCGCAGTGGGTATGACAGGTATTAATCAAGGCTTGGTAGCTCGTAACCAAGCGATGCCCCTTGTTTAGCAGATGCTTCAGCAGAGGGACTAGGGGATGACTGATTCAGATGCCGCCTTACTGTACTCCAGAATAGGGCGAGTTTACTTCGATGGTACTGGAGATGCCTTGGACTTCATTAATACCATAGAGTCCAGAACCAGAACAGGGTATACTGATTATCAGCGGATCATGATAGGAGAGCTATCAGTAGCAGCTGCAGCATAGGACTGGTTCATACAGTCCATTCAGCCACACATGACCACGATGATAGGGTTAGATTTTAAGGAGCGATTTATGAGATATTTCTGCCCAGCATCAGTGAGAGATAACTATTGGTGGCAGCTACTGCATATAGCCAGAGGAGATAGATCAGTTGGGGACTACACCTATGAGTTCTACAGACTGTCACGTCATACAGCAGATGTGATGCAGGATGAGATGAGGGCAGTTGAGCTATATGTGACAGGGTTAGGCCCAGCTTATATCGGCATCCAGACTGAGGGTCACCGTCTAGAGAGAGTTATTGAAGAGGCCCGACAGTTGGAGAGACGCCATGTACGACATAGTACGGTTCCAGATCCTTATTCGAGCACTTCTCAGCCGGTGTTCCAGCTTGGCAGTTCTGGGGAGTATAGTGGTACTTCTCAGCGACAGAGGGTTCAGAGAGGACACAGAGCTGGGAGACATAGCCGCAGACATGGTGGACCTATCCGATTTGGACCGGGAGCGAGTAGCAGTAGTAGTGGACAGAGTTCTAGCTATGGCAGCTCAGGTTCAGGACCCAGTGCATGCCCTATGTGTGGACGAGTACATCAGGGCCCTTATCACTTGCCATCCGGAGCTTGCTTCAGATACGGTCAGGTTGGGCATTTTGCGAGTGCATGCCCTAACGCTGGTTATTAGCAGACGTATCCTCTGGGATCATCCTCATCAGTTGCTCAGCCAGTGCAGCAGACTCCTCGGTTCCAGGCACCAACATACCCTCAGCAGGGCGGTACACAGTTTATGGGCCAGCAAGGCCGTAGTTCAGGGGGCAGGTTCAGAGGAAGACCTAGTAGAGGATCTATGCAGCCATCCACTTCACAACAGGCAGGACGTGGACAGGCCAGGGTGTTCACTCTGACTCCTCAGGATGCTCAGGCATCTAATGCGGTTGTAGCAGGTACTCTCTCAGTGTGTTCTTTTGAGGCTAGAGTCTTGTTTGATCCTGGTGCATCACACTCCTTTGTTTCGCCTATCTTTGCTTCGAGGATGGAGTGGCAACCATCCAAATTTTCAATTCCCTTGTCTATAGCAACTCTATTTAGTGATGAGTTGGAGACAAACATCTTCTTTCCATCTTGTCTCGTGTTGATAGAAGGTAGAGAGTTGCTAGCGGATCTAGTCCTGTTGGATGTAATCGACTTTGATGTGATCTTAGGGATGGACTAGTTAGCTCGACATTATGCCAAGTTGGATTGTCGAGAGAAGGTAGTGATTTTCAAAATCCCTGAAGATGAAGAGTTTCAATTCAGAGGCGATAAGAGTTCAATGCCTGAGAATCTTATTTCTGCTATCACAGCTAGGAAGATGCTTATAAGAAGAGGATGTAAAGGCTACTTGGCTGTGGTCAGAGATGTATAAGCAGACAGTGGGACAGTTGGTAGGGTGCCAGTTGTATGTGAATTTCAGGATGTTTTTCCTGAGGAATTGTCAGGTTTACCACCGGATAGAGAGATAGAATTCTGTATCGATGTTGTACCTGGTACAAATCCTATCTTCATGCCACCTTACAGAATGGCGCATGCAGAATTGAAGGAGCTGAGAGAGCAGTTGCAAGAACTGGTTGATAAAGGTTTTATCCTGCCTAGCACATCTCCTTGGGGTACTCCAGTGTTATTTGTAAAGAAGAAAGATGGTAGTCTTCGACTTTGTATCGACTACAGACAGTTGAACAAGGTCACCATCAAGAATAAGTATCCGCTTCCAAAGATTGATGACTTATTTAATTAGCTTTAAGGAGCTCAATGTTTTTCTAAGATTGATTTGAGATTAGGGTATCATTAGTTGAGGATTAGAAGTGGAGATGTACCCAAGACTGCATTTCGGACGAGATATGACCATTATAAATTTTTAGTGATGTCCTTTAGGTTGACTAATGCCCAAGCAGCCTTTATGGACTTGATGAATAGAGTATTTAGGCCATTCTTAGACCGATTTGTGATTGTCTTTATTGATGATATCCTGGTGTATTCGAGAAGTATAGAGGAGCATGCTAGACATTTGAGGTTTGTGCTAGACTTCTGAAGGACTATGATTGTTCTATTCTGTACCATCCAGGCAAGGCGAATGTAGTTGCAGATGCGTTGAGTAGGAAGTCAGCAGGCAGTCTTGTACACATCAGCACAGAAAGGAGATCGATAATTAAGGAATTGCATGAGCTGATTGATCAAGGGTTGCAGTTGAAAGTAACCAAAAAGTGTCTTTTAGCTCAATTCAGAGTACGATTAGTGTACTTGGATAGAGTTAAAGCAGCCCAGAGAAGAGATCCACAGTTGCAGAAGATTATGTTTGAAGTGCAACGAGGTCAATCTAAAGACTTTATTATTGACAGTGAGGGTATTTTACGTTTGGGTACTAGACTGTGTGTGCCAGATGTAGATGAGCTGAGAGAGGAGATTATGAAGAAAGCTCATTTTTCTACTTATAGTATTCATCTAGGCTTTACCAAGATGTATCATGACTTAAAAGATACTTATTGGTGTAATGGAATGAAGAAGAATGTTGCAGAATTTGCATCTAAGTGTCTCACTTTTCAGCAAGGGAAATTGGAACACCAGAAGCCCTCAGGATTGTTGCAGCAGTTACCTATTCCAAAGTGGATATGGGACATGATTGCTATGGATTTTGTAGGTGGTTTGCCTCATAAGTCAAGTGGCTATGATGCAATCTGGGTGATAATTGACAGATAGACCAAGTCAGCGCACTTTCTGCCAATTAAAAAGACGTACTCCACCGACAGATTGGCAAGATTGTATGTCAATAGAATTGTTTGCCTCCATGGGGTACCAGTAAGTATAGTATCCGACAGAGGAGCCACTTTCACTTCAGTCTTTTGGCAAGAATTACACAAGGCTCTAGGTACTAGACTTGACTTCAGCACAATATTTCATCCTCAAATAGATGGTCAGTCAGAGAGGACCATTCAAACATTGGAGGATATGTTGAGGATGTGTGTGATGGACTTTGGTGGTCAATGGGATTTACACTTACCATTAATTGAATTTGCATATAACAATAGTTATCATGCAAGTATCGAGATGGCACCATATGAAGCATTATATGGTAGGAAGTGTAGATAGCCTTTATGCTGGGAAATTGGAGAAAGGCAGCTGACAGGACTGGAATTGGTACAAGTGACTTAAGAGAAAGTCCCTATCATCTAGCAAAGGTTAAGGACAGCCTTCAAAGACAGAAGAGTTATACGGACCCGAAGAGAAAAGATGTATCCTTTTTAGTTGGAGATATGGTGTTCTTGAAAGTGTCTCCAATGAAAGGTGTGATGAGATTTGGTAAGAAGGGTAAGCTAGCTCCAAGATACATCGGACCCTTCAAGATTCGATCGAGAGTTGGCAAAGTGGCGTACCAGAGTTGTCGCGAATCCACCCAGTGTTCCACGTGTCGATGTTGAGGAAGTATATTCCCTATCCTTCTCACGTTCTTCAGCCTCATGCAGTGGAGCTCAGTGAAGATTTATCGTATGAGGAGTATCCAATGGCGATTGTAGATCGCCAGGTTCGTCAGCTTCGCACTAAGGAGATCCCGATGGTGAAAGTGCTGTGGAGCAACCACATAGCAGAGGACTACACGTGGGAGACTGAAGTGGTGATGCAGGTGGCATATCCCTATCTGTATTTCTAAGCACACGTTTAGCAGTAGGATTCAATGCCTTTTGAAAGTAATTTACAATACCAACTTTTTCACCAAAACTAAAACTTAAATATTCCATATTTATCATTTCAGCTAATTCAATCTTATTTCTATCATCAGAATAGTTAAATAATTGAGGAGTAGAAGAAGAAGATACGTACCTGGTAATTTGAGTTTACCTCGATGTTATGCCAAATTGATTTGAATGCTTTTTTGCCAAATGTCTATGGAAAGTCCCATAGCCACCGCCAACTTTAAATCTATAACATTGCCCACAATAATTTAATTAAATTGTATCAATTATGCCATTTGATTTTGGCATCCTTTTAAAATGAATTTTAAAAACATCAGATTGTGATTCCTTTTGTTGTGGTTGTTGCAGCTTCATCAATAAGGGCTTCTTGGCTTTCTTGTGTTGGTACATCATCTTGTAAATTTTTCATTATATTATCCAAATAAACTATATTTGGATATGATGATTCTCCAAAAAATTGGCTTCTACGACTACAACTTCCACTTGCCATTTGTGAAAAAATTTAGGAAGTGAAAATAATGTGTGAGGGTGTGAAATAAATAAAAGAAATTATAGAGAATTAATAAATAAATATATTATGGAGATATAATATATAATAAAGTATGAATAAATTAAGGAAATTAATTATGAATTTGGAGAGGATAGAATAATATAATAGATAAAAGAGTATCATAGAGAAATGTTTTTTTTTTTTTTAGAGAACTTGTAGACAATGTAGATTGTAGAGAATTTGGTGGTAAAGAGAGTAGAGAGTATAAAATTTTGTTGCAAATTCTTCCTCCTTCCCCACCATTTTTTATAGACACAAAATTCATTTTTTTGGATTTTCAAATTTAACCCTGAAATGTGATTGTTTATAGCTATTGGTGGGGTTAATTTGGTAATTGTAAATTTTTATTATTTAATTTTAAAAAAAAGACATGCATGTAACATGTATTTTTGTAAGTAGCCGTTTAACTTATAACAACTACTTACAAAAAGCCCTGCTTATAGCAAGCCTTTTTCTTATTTTTTTTCAAAATTTGGTTTGGAATTAGAACCATCGGTTCCGGTTCAACAAAAAGTTGAACCGAATTAGACCCTTACAACTTAAAATTTCAAACCGATTTTGATCGATTTTGATTTTGACCAGTTCCATGCCCGATTTTGGCCAAAACCGGCCTGTGGCCACCTCTACTTGCACCCTGTGTCTTCTAATTAATCTTATGATTGTTGTTTTCCTTAAAAAAAATAACAAAAAATAAAAGCTCCACATATGATGTTGACACTTTTTCAATTATGATAATCTAATATTTTATTTTTTTTATAGTAAATAAGGGTGTGAATTTATATAATTTAGCCTATTTAGTAGGTCATTATTAAATCAATGATTGTTGATTGACAATAATCATATTTAAATAATTTACTCGTAATCTTTGATAAAATCAATTAGATTTAACTAAAATTTTATATAAGTAAATAATTTACATTTATTTATAAATATTTATCTAATACATCAATCACATTTATCCTTATATTATCTTTTAATTTTTTTATTATTCTAAATTATCAAATATCATTCTATTATAAAATAAAAATATAAAGTCTTATATTACAATGTAAAATTAATTTTAAAATAATTTTATTTAAAAAAAATTAAAATTTTTGAATATTAATTAATGGAAATTTTAAATAAATATGTTAAATACATCAAATACATCAACTTGAATTTAATCTTGGAGTTCAACTAATTGAAGAACAAATTGTTGCATTTAGTTCTTTTTTCAACAACTACTGAATCCCAAAATCAAATGGGTAAATTGTGTCAGAAGTTATCAAACTTTACACTAAATTTTATTTTGATTTCATAACTTTAATTTATATTTTTTGGTTACATAACATTGATTTTAATTATACAGAAAAGTCACTCAAGATAATTCTGGCTAATTTAGATGACGTGGCACACTGAAATTGTCACATTATAGTCAAGCTCAATAAAAATTATCATGTCATACTACCACATCACCCTTCTTTTGTAAGATTGTTGATAATAATTTAAAAGGTTGAGTGTACAAAAAATAAAAAATAAAGTAAAATTATGGTCGTTAGTTTTATGAATAAGGTGGCGTGATAGTATAATATGGGCAATTTTTATTGAGTTTGACTATGATATGGTAACTCTGTTGTGCCTCATTATCTTAGTTAGCTGGAATTATTTTGGGTGACTACTGTGTGTAATTAAAATTAATGTTTTGTAACAAAAAAAATACAAATTAAAGTTATGGAAGCAAAATGAAATTTAGTGTAAAGTTTGGTAATTTGCTATGCAATTAACCTATCAAATGGGGATAGAAATAGCAATAAAGGTCCTCAGTATCAAATTAGCACTTTATACTTTTTAACCAATTAATTTTATACTGAATTTTTTAATAAAGATCAAATTGGCCCCTAAATATTAAACTTAACTCCTTATTTTTTGACAGATGAACAAAAATCATTTAAATATTTACAAATACATCCTTAATATTTTAAATAGTTAACAAATTATTCTCTATTTCAACAAAAAAAGTTTTCAATTAAAATTTTAATTTTTAAAATTATATTTAAAATATAATTTCTTACGAGACTTGTAAAATTTGAAAATTTAATAAGATATTATATAATATTATATTTCTTATTGGTGAATAAGTACATTGATATATTTTCAAAAAAAAAAAAAAGTACATTGATATATTAATATATATATTAATATATCAATGTACTTATTCACCAATAATTTTAATAATTATAAAATTTTATATTTTATTCAATAATGTTTTCTCCTCGTTGTCGCTGGCAGCCACAACCATATCGCTATGCTCGATTTTCCATCTCAAAATCATCCTCCATTTACTCTATCACAATCCTAGCCCCAAATGTGGAATCTAGGGCCCCTATTGTTTAATAATTTAAAATTTTTAGTTAAAAACTTTTTGTTATTAAAAAAAGAACTAATTTGCTAACTATTTAAAATGTTATGGAAGTATTTGTGAATGTTCTGAAAGTTTATTGTTCATCTATCAAAAAATAAGAAGTTTAAGTATAATATTTAGGGGTTACTTTGGCTTTTGTTGTAAATTTCAGTATTAATTGATCTAAAAAGATATAAAAAAAGTTAATTTGACCCTGTATGAAAAATCTAGGAGCCAAAATGACATTTATTTCATAGAAATGTTGGTAGAACTTAGCATTCGCACATGCTCTAGGATGCCACCGTTCAATAATGCCATTGTGGTACAAGCATCAAATATAACATTATAAAAATCATATCATGCACCATATCACATCCATAATATTTAGTTTTCTTACTCCAATATTAGCGTCTGAAATTATTTTTTAAGTGTACATTTTTTATCCTTTTAAAAAAAGTGTATATTTTACATATTAATTGATATTATGCATTTAAAATAATATATTTCTTATGCTTTCGCCTCAAGAATCCCACCTAAAATTGTTAAAAGCAATAACTTTCAATACTACTCATACTATCAACTTTTGGCAAATCATTTTATTTAGTTTTCTTTTGGTTAATAAGAATTTTAGCCCCTAAATTCATTTCAATAGAATTAACTAAAAATATAGTAACCGAGCAATATGCTTACAGATAATTTATATTACCAAATTCAGCCATTAATCATTCAATTTTAGGCCAAATTTTCAATGAGTCATTAAATAACAATTATTTGCTCATTGTGGTTTAATTGCTATAGTGTATAGTTTAAAACTTAATTTATTGTCAATAAAAGAGAAGTTTAATATTTTTTTTCCCAGAAGTATGTGACTAGAGAATTATCAATGTTATTTAGTATATATATTAATGAATAGAGAAATTTTTACTTATTTCAAGTATATTACATGTTATGCTTAAATAACATATATTCAAAATATTTCACATCTGACTAATAAAAATGAGATACGTTTATGTGTTACAAATTTAACGATTGGGTGCAACAGTCAAAATCAATAAAAATTTCTCAAATATAATTTTTATGGAAGTAATTTTTTATTCATATTTGAAAGAAGAAAAACAAGACGTATATTTATGGTGGTTCCTTTATATATACAGCAAATAATAATAATAATAATAAAACACGCAGAAAATTTCTTTCTCAAACTTATAGTACCCCAGGAAAGAAAAAAAAAACATTGAAATGGAAAATCAAAAAAAAAAAAAAGAAAAAGATAATTAATGAAGATAAATATTAATAAACATTGCAATAGACATTGATAGAAAGATAATTAAATAACATTTACAAATGAGAAGAAATTTCAGTAATTAATGAAGCACACTCTCTTTTTACCTAATTAACAATAACAATAACTCACACTTAAATAATTTTCTCTACCTTTTGAAAGGTTTTTTTTTTTCTTATTGTGGCATTATTGAGAACTTCACACTGAAAGCTCACATTAACTAATAACAAGTAATAATTATTGATCAAACCCAGGCCCTATACTTGAAGCTTTGCAAGCATGTGGCAGGGTACGAACAAAACATGTAGAACCCTAATGAATAGGAGAATATGGTGGCAATGGAGGCCATTTCTTTCCAAATTTAGGGTGGTGGAAGTGCTTTGGAGGAATCTTGGGGAACGGAGGAAGCTTAGGAAGAGGAGGACATGGTTTCTTGTGGAATGGAGGGATTTTGGGGATTGGAGGAAGGGGCTTGTGATAGATTGGTGGTTTTGGTTTGTAGATAGGAACAGGAGGTGGCTTTGGTTTTGGCTTGTAGATAGGAACGGGAGGTGGCTTGTACACTGGTGGCTTTGGTTTTGGCTTGTAGATAGGAACAGGAGGTGGCTTGTACACTGGTGGCTTTGGTTTTGGCTTGTAGATTGGAGCAGGAGGAGGCTTGTAAACAGGTGGTTTAGGTGGGAGAGGTTTCTTGACAGGAGGAGGACATGGTTTCTTGATTGGTACTGGTGGAGGGGAGACTTTCGGTGGTGGCTCGTAGACTGGTACTGGTGGAGGGTACACTTTTGGTGGTGGCTTATAGACTGGAACTGGCGGAGGAGAGATTTCTGGTGGTGGGTTGTAGATTGGTACCGGCGGAGGGAACACCTCAGGCGGTGGCGGGGCATAAAATGGAACTGGTGGAGGAAGCATCTTAGGTGGGAATGGAGGGTAAACCTTTGGAGGGAAGAGGTGTGGATGATGGTCAAAGTTTTTCAATGGAGGCAGCTTCTTTTTAGGCAATGGTAGCAAATGAGGATGTGGTGGGTGCTTGAAATGAGGCCATAAAAAAGCTGAAGTGCATGTTACTGGTGAAAATTTCAATTTTCCTGCCAACCCAAATGTGTGTTTGCCATTGTTTTTGGACTTGAACACGATCTTGGATGATTCAAGGCCGCTGTGAGTAGGGCATGGTGCGGCGGATGCACTGTGAAGTTGAGCATAGCATTCTTCTTTGAGTTTATTTCCTTCTTCAACCAAATGACTAGGAAGATTCACTTTGAATTTTCCTTCCTCATCTAGCTCACCAACTCCTCTTGTTTTGAAATGTCCATTTTCTGGCTTGCAATCGATTGTTATGCGAAGTCCTGAACAAATAGTGCAAATCCATGATAAAAAAGATAGGTACCATGAAATGACAGTTTCCAAAGATCACCTTGATCAATTTGGAGAAGACAATAATATTACAGTTAAAAAAAAAAAGGTAGCAAGCAATTGGTAGGTTGATCTAATTCTCTAGTCATTGGCGATTCTATCTGTAATAAAGAACCGCAAAAGATTGGTAGCTGGCTGCCCAAAAGTACGATCAAATGAAACAATGCACTTGCTAAGATGCAAAAATAAATAAATGCAAGTGTATACCTGAAAGTGCCTGGCTAGTCTGAATGTTGCTTTCTGCACAATCTGCACATTCTCCTATTCCAACAACTTCAATTGTACTTTCCTCATCACCATAGCAGAAGGTAGCTGAAAACAGCAGTAATGATAAGCAGAAGCACAAAAGTGCTCCTCGAAAAAGTAGTCGAATCCGCATTGGGAACGACAATGCTTATGGCTCCTCAAGTTAAGGGGAAAAAAAGAGAGATTATGCCACTTGATTAAAACTTAGCTAGCAAACTGAGTATTTATAGAAGCTTAAGCTTCTTTGCATCTAAGGCATGATGAAGGGAGTTATTATATAATGAGAAAAGGGTTACGAGAGAAGCGATGAAATCAAAGGCATACCGACACTTCATACACCAATTAAGGGCATCACATGCGCATGAGGTTAAGGACCCATTTGACATAAAGCTATTGTTTGTGGTTTGAAAATGATAGTAACGTGCTTTTACATAATACCAATGCAGCCCTCATCATCAACATCATCAATCCAAAGGTCATTGTTATCTTTCTTCATTCAATGAGTCCCAACTGCACACAGCTAGATCTCTTCTTTTCTTTTCCTTTTTTTTAATATATGTGCTTAAACCTACTTACTAGCTCTCATAAATACTTTGGCCTTTACAAAGAATTTTTTTTCGTTAAATATATAACTATTGTTTAAGTTAAATATATGCTAGTTATAATCGGTGAAAGAATAGTTTAATAGTTTTTTTAAAAAAAATATTTTCAATTATAGAGTTTAAAATTTTATCGCTGATTAATTTTTATCTAATTTAAAAAGAAAAAATTATCTTTATAACATAATTAATTAATATTTAGTTTATTTGACCACTTTTTTAATGAAAAGCAGATATTAAATTACGGCTCTTGCTATGGTGCAAACGTTTGTATCTATGCAAATGAAATTAGAACCGTTAGATTTATTTTTATTTAATTATAACCATTGATCATTTTTATGTACCAATACCTATAAAATATATCAATGGTTGTAATTAAATTAGTAGTAATCTAATGGTTCTAATTGCATTTATATAGATACACATGTTTGTATTATAGAAGGACTCATTAATTACAAGAAGTGGTTCTTTAAAAAAAATTACAAGAAGTGGTCATTCTTACTGTGGGCAAAAGAAAAAGAACAGGCCAAATGCACAGTTTCACCCCTGAACTTTACTCAATTAATCTTTAATATGTTTTAACTTTTATTATGTTATGTTCAACCTTTACAGTTTTATTTTAAACCTATCTAACTCTTATAATACATAAAATTAAAGTATTTTTTTTAAATTAATGTTGATATGAATAAAAAAAAACTTATATAAATTAAAATAATGTTTAATGAAAGAGAGAATATAATTAAAAACAAATTTTTTCTAACTTTTTTATATTAGTTTTTAATTCTATTTATATTGTTTTGAAGTTAACTTTAGCATTTTATGTGTTTAAAATCATTTAAAATTAAATTTGTATTTGTTTTAATATTGCATGAGTTAAATAGAATAAAAAAATAGAAATTGAAAGATGAAAAAGTTACAAAATAAAAATTTAAAAATTAATTAAAAAATAATAAAAATTGAGGAGTGTCAGAAGTTAATCGTGTAAAATTTAGGAGTGGATTTATGCATTCAGCCAAAAAGAACATGTAATTGTAGTTGGAAGAGAGAAGGATAAATTGCATATTATGTGAGGCTAAAAACAACTTCACGTGAATCAACTACATATTTGTCAGGTTCTCAACCGAATTTTAATGAAGCTCACGACACTAATTAATTTCAATTACATACATACATACATACATACATATATATATATATGTATGTATGTATGTATGTATGTATGTATGTAATTGAAATTAATTAGTGTATATTGCTACCACCATTAATGCACTATACATATATGTGCCTAAGATAGGTACAATGTTGATTGTTTGTTCATGGCTCTTATTTTTATCTTAATGAAAAAGCATGAACAAGAAACTCGAATTTGATAAAAGATTATTACTATAGAAATAGAATTGTATATCATGGCAACATAAGCTCTTAAAAATCTTGCCCCATAGGCCATAGGCTGTAAGTATAATCTTATTATATTGAAATTAAGGGACGAACCAACAACAATTAAAATAGTTTATCAGCTAGAATGAGATGTTCTTGTTTAAGTGAGGTTTTAAGTTCAAACCGTAGTATATGTAATTTTGTAAAATTAATTATTGAAATATTTTTGTCATCTTTTTAATTCTAGCAGAGTTGAAATAATAATAGTAGTTGGAAAAAAAAAAATTAAGGTTGAGGGATCCTCTGGTGATTTGTTGGAGTGGCTAAATCATGATAGATTGGGAATTAGTTATGATTGGCTGATGGCTATGTAATTGTTTGCTGTTTTTGCTGCGTTTTTCACCAAAAAAAAAAAAAAATAAAGAGACAACAAATCTTTTTTTTTTTTTTTGAGAGAAAGAGACAACAAATCTAACTCTATATTATTCAAACCTTTTTATGTCCGCAGCAACAAGAAATTTTCTACTTTCCTTTTTATATAAGTAAATTATGGACAAATATTAATTAACATACTAGCTTAAGGCACGCAAAGATTATCCATACAATTTGAAATGCATTTTACATCATAAATTTAAAAGTAAAATTTTATATAGGTGCTTTTTAGGAGAATCAAATCTTGGTTAACAATTAATTGGGAGTGTCTCTTATCCTCTTAAATAATTTAAGCATATTGGTTTGAAAAATTCAAACATTTGCAACCTTTTATAATTTTATTCTAATTTTTTAATTTTGATAAAAATGTTTTGATTTGAAAAATGTTTGGCAATTTTAGCATAAATAGCTTTTGGTCAAAATTAAATAAAAATACTAATGTAACATCTTATAAAATTTCAAATGTACCCTTTTAATTTTCAAAATCTATAATGGTCTATTGGCATAAAAAAATCCAAACATTTCAAAATTTTTGATAAATTTATCCCAATTTTTAAATTTTGATAAAATATTTTAATTTATCCAATTTATTAACATAAATAATTATTTATTTAATATTAAATAAATAATACATCCAATTTATTAATATAAATAATTATTTATTTAATATTAAATAAATAATACATACATAATAATAAAAGAATTATATTTACTATTGAAAAATTGTTAAATTCATAAATGACCTTCAATATAATAATTTTAAATAATAAAGATATTTTTAATATAAATATTATTACTCTAAATAATTCAAAAATTTTAATTATTTCATAATTATTTATTTGAAAGTGTTTAATATATCTAACTTTTTTCTGAAATAAATATTATCTAACTTTAACATTCAAAGAAAATTTGTCATATTTTGTCACCAGAAAATTTGTCATATATATACATACATATATATACATACATATATATATATATATATATATATATATATATATATATATATAATTCTTAAAACTTTTATTAAAATAACAGACCATCATAAGTTTAAAAATTTACATATGTAATTTAATTTTTTAATTATCATGTCAACACTTTTTATTCAATTAATCATATGATTTCTAAATTGAAATATTTTTCTAAAATTATTAAAAATGGGATAAATTTGTTAAAATTCGTAAATGTTTGAATTTTTTTACGTCAATAGACCTTTATTGATCTTATATCAGAAAGGGTAAATTTGATATTTTACAGATACCACATTAGCATATTTTATTCGATTTTGACCAAATACCTATTTGTGATAAAATTGTCAATAATTAATGAGATTGCCAAAACCGTAAATGTTTAAATTTTTCATATCAATTGGACATAATTTAATACAGTTGTAAATATGAAAACAAATGGAACATCCCATTAATTTTGCTATCAAAAAATTATGCAACACATTTAATTTTGGATACAGATTTATATTGCGGGTAATGACAACAATAGTGCTATAGTTGGACTTGCAATATTATCAAAAAATCCCTTCCTCCTAGTAGATGACTCCCTGTATATGGCAAAATAGACATTTCAAAAAAAAAAAAATTGTCACATCACAGACCACGATGTCACGACCCGCGATGTGTATCACTATCCTTTAATTTTATCTAATATACATCTATAAAAGCCGATGAACAAGAAGGTTTTGATCGAAACTTCATATGTGGCCTTCCTAATAGGAAATGAGCTTGCTAGTGAGGGAGTAATAGTTAAGCGGTAACTTCTTTTCAAGGGCATTATGAGGTATAAGATTCAATCCTACCATTGTCAATTTAAAAGAGAATACTATCCTCTGTTGTACAGTTCATCGATGCTTAAATTTACTCAAAAAAAGTTATAAACTTTACACTGATTTTCAAATTTTGTACATTCTTTTAATTTTAATTAAATAATGTACATTTTAAAAAAAAATTAATGATAATAAAATTAAGATACATATTTTTTAAATTTTACTATATGGACAACTTTAAATTTATGATAATTTTTTGTTAAATTGGTAATAGAGTTGATTTTAATAATAAAATAAAATAAAAAAATTGATGGATAAATTCATCAAAAATCTTTTAAAAACACATTGTTTCACCAAAAAAAAAAAACCATCTTTACTAAAATTCAATGACTCGTCAAATTTTCTTTTAATTATTTAATGAATTATGGCTCCAGCACAACAAATTAAAATCATTACAAATTTGAAATTAATTCGGTTAAATGCTAAAACTAGAAAATAATATAATTTATTGCTAAAATTTTTTGAAAATAAGTATAAAAGTTCTATTTTCTCTTCAGTAATTAAGCTAACTCATTGCCAGCAATTACTTAAATAAGAAAGCTCAAATAAACAAGAGTTTCATACTTTTTTTTGGTCCACCAACAATGTGTTTCAGTTGCATGTTTTTTTGAATTTCAGTCAAACATGCGTAGTGATGGGTTTTGCAGCTTGTTTAATTTAGAGCACTCTAGTAATCTCCAAGTCAAGATGTGATAAGATTGATTACAACTTTTGCTGCTCGTAATTGCTTTCAGACTACAACAAAAGTTTATTAGAGCTGTGATCCTAATAAATACATGTATATACATCTGATAAGAAATCAAAATATCAGGAAAGCTACAGATATATGCCACATATTTAAGTGTATATTAGAACAAATTAATGGGAACTTGTCACTTTCCTGGAGAGAAAAATCAAGCTTAAGCATTGTCAATTAATAGTCCCTTTCTTTGAAGAGAAAATCAAGCTTAAGCATTGTCTATTAGCTGAAGAAAAAATAAAAATTATATGTCATATTAAATGCATTTTTGTTGTGATACTTAGGGGGTTGGATGCATGATGCCATGCAAATTGCCACACACTATAATCTCAACCTCCAACTACCACGTAACATCGTTCATATCTCTCTTATTATGTATAATGGGTCTAATACATTTGTCGCTTTGAATGTTACAGCATTTTTTATCAGACACCTCAATTTATTAAGAATAAAACTTATCAATATTTTCAGTATTATTATAGGTGTTTAATAAGTGTCTAATGATATTTTTATAATTTAAAATAAAACCATTTAAACGCTTCAACTTTTTAATAAATGGTGCTAAACGATTCATTTGTAAGTAAAAAGAGCAAATTGATAAAATGTGTCAAATTTAAAAAGTTATATATATATATATATATATATATATATATATATATATATATATATATATATATTAAACCTTCGTAATATATAGTATCAGTATGATAATTTTTGTGTGTGTGAAATACTAGTATCCAGAATCCACTTAATTCTAACTAATTCAATTCGACTTGGGCAAGACTAAAAGAATGGCAAAGGTCTCCCAACAATTAATTCAACGCTACTACATGTATCAGGACTCGAATATAAGACATCGCTTAAGCAGAAACAATGTAACTAATGTTTTTTTGTGGGCTATGTTGAAATTATGTATAGAAGAATTAATTGGGGAAGTCATAAGTGAGTGATAATATTTGGTAAGGCAATAGACACAACAAACTAAGGGTGCTGAGATTGACACTCTTAAAAGATGTGGCTTATGGCATTTTTCATTAGTATCCTTTTAAGGATTGTACAAAACGTCCTCGTTAATTTTATGGTTGAAAATCCTTTTAAAAAACACTTGCAAGAAGATTTGCCTCACCAATAATCTACACCATCCAAGTACATATTAATTTCAGTGATATGGGCATTTCTAAAAGCTTTTCCTCACCAAATAACACGGCTTTAAATTAATTACTAGAATAATTGGTTTGTCCTGCTAGATAATACAAGAACGATCAGTCTGGCCCCAAAACACATTTTAGAGGTTTTTTCTTTTTTGAATTTGGGAAAATAGTGGCATGCTAGCTGCCTTCTTGATGCATAATTGGTATGTGGTTGCATTAAAACTGTTTGCCTTAGTTGGCTGAGGTTCCTTCAATTGATAACTCTTAGGTGTCATGTTTCAGCCTTAAACACTGGTCACCAAAACCGAACTCTTAAAAACTAAACAATTAAGAATTGAATCGAAGAAATAGATATCAACATTACAAAAAATATTTTTAAAAAAAGAACTACAATATAGCTCCGCTCTTAAAAAGTTTTAATTCTCTTCCATACAATTTAATATTAAAAAAAAACAATTGCATATTTTTGTGTAAATTATAAAAAATTAATTCAAAATAGAACTTCGTTTGTTTCTAAAAAATAATAGTATATCAAAAAATATTTTCTACATTTTTTGATATTTGATGCATTTAAAATAATTGATCAACAAAAAAAAAATTTTTTTCTGATAAAAAATGTAAGCTAAATTATATCCTTTTCTTAAAAATAGAATGTCATTTTCAAAATTCTACAAATTTAAGAAAATATAAATAAATACAACTAATATAAAAATAATTATACAGTTAATTACATTAATTTTTATTCACTGTTGGAACCGGTCATTGAAATTTTTTTTCAAAATTATTATTTTTATCTAATTTTATTTTATATTAATAAAAAGGTATTAAATAAGTTAAATATTTAAAAATATATTTTATACAAAAAATAAAAAAATTCAATAATACTTGTTAAACATTAAAAATATATTTTTGTTCTTTTCAAAAATAAACAAAAATACCAAAAATTATTTTAAAAAATATTTTCTGAAAATAAAATTTTAAAATAAATAATAGCCTGAATCGTGGGCTGTAAAAGTACTTCAACACCGACAAGCATGTGTATTGTGGTCAAAATCATTTAGGATAAAACTTTTTTTTAAAAAAAAATTGCATCTTTTACTTAATAATAATCCATTTAAATTATTTAATTTCAACGAGTAAATCTGAATTTTCATCAAATTAATTTTTTGAATAAATTATATTAACTAAAATATTCATTTAAACTTGATTCTCTACAATTTTGAATTTTTAGAACTCTTAACACTACAAAAAATGCATGAATTAGTGACGGCGGTATACGTTGCTAAAAATAATTAGCGATAGATTAACGACGGATAGGGACCATGAAATCATGTCGCTAAATTGATTAATGACGATCAATCTACTGTCACTAAATTTTACAACGGGATAGCGACAGAATTCTCTTGCAACGGTTTGTTATCCATCGCAAATCAATTCCTAGGCAAGCTATTGTTCCGTCGCTATTTTGCGACGGATATGAGATTGATGTGTTTGTCACTAATTTTATATGAACTTAAAGATGGAAGAAATTATCGCTAATTTGTTGCTAAAATCTAAAAAATTAAAAAATAAATAATTTTTTTAATGAATATATAAGTAACAAAATAATGAGTATTAGATCCAACAACAACAACAATAATAATTTTTTATTATTATTATTATTATTATTATTATTATTATTATTATTATTATTTGAAATTAAATAGAAGAATAAATAAAAAAAGTAGAATATTTGAGGGCCACTGCGATTTCCATAAAGTTCAACGCATTCAAGTTCAATACAATAATTAAAATTACAATTATATATATATACACACACACACACACACAGAGTTAATCATCATCTTGATTGTCATTATCTTCAAATTTATCTTCATCATCTTCCTCTTCTTCTATATCTTCATCTTCCACTTTCATCCTCTTTTTCTTCATCTTCATCCACTAATTGTCTACTTGATGATCCAATTTCATCAATATCAACATATACATTATTCGGGTCAGATAAATGTACTTCACGAATATCAGTATCAATTTCACGTAATCTGAAGACATTTTTTTGAAAAGGTGTTTGTAAAGGAGTATTTATTTTTAGGACATTAACATGTCTTGCTTTGACTTTACAAACAGCTAACCAGTCACTTGATATCCTTTGAGTTGAAGGATAAGAAGTGTAATAAACTTGCGCAGCTTGAAATGCCATAATAAATGGTTCGTAACGATTAAACATTTGACCCTTATAAACATCAACAAGTTAAAATTTTTCATGATTGTAGGTGCCATGAGGAATTGAATTTGCTCAAAAAGTTTCATCCCGGATCTAACTGGAAGTGCGTGTTCAATTTCCCTTAGTTCTCTAATTGCAATAGTTAAGAAGATGTCATAACTCATACGATAACAAAACCATTGCCGGTTTTTGCATGAGCAACAAAAATTTTCTTTTTTGTAATCAGAGAACAATTCGAGAAAACAAGCCGAAAATTGTCACATATGTCACTAAAGTAGACGTAGATATTTGTATCTCTAAACTGTCCACTCAGACAATTTTGTGGCATCCCTTCATCTAGTGGGATGCAATGAAACAAGTATCTAAGGTTAAAATTGATGATTTAATTGACTAATGAAATCTAGAAAAATTTCGGCAGAGTTCCAACATATGGGAACTCCACCAAATCAGCTTTATAAAAAATAAGGTCGACCAAATCAATTCACGTACCTGCAAATTTAAAAAAAAAAACACTCCCAATATTTCAATCTTATACCCCCAACTGCAAAACAATGTTTGTTACCATCACAATTGTCACGACCCGAACCTATAAGTCCGTGACCGGCACTAGGGAATGGGAATACTTAAAGTACCCGAAACCCATAGTAAGCCTTAAAAATTTTTCGCGAAATAAAAACATTAAACAACATACTTAAAATCACCATGTAAATACCTCCATTCACAAACATAAATATTCAGATACATATATAAAATGTCCTTCAAA
>CATIWK010669050.1:0-10709 GCA_949634005.1 Mallotus japonicus | reverse complement strand
ATAGAGAAGAAAACACCCATCAACTTTTTTTTGGGTACAAAAACTTAGCAAAAACAGGAAATAAACTACACCAAAAGCACTCAAACTGTCTATTTCTAATATCACCCTATGAAACCCAAGATCCCATGCGAGCAACAAACCATTCCACACTCCCCATAGCTCCGCAGCTGTCATAGAGCAAATCCTAACTTCCACACTCCCTAATTTTGACACCGCAAAGTTGTATTATGAATGCACTTCAACAAATGCACGGAATGATTCTTCGTGATTCACTTTGATGAATTACATCCAAAACACAATAACTTTGCCCAAGATTCTAAGAAACAAGTTGAATGATCGGAAAGATTGAAATTTAGCCTATTTAATTGACTTAAACTCCAATTTTGAACGCCACAAAGGTTTGATCAACTCCCTCGATAAGTTCAGGTTGGTATTCTTTCAAGAACACGAGAAAACAAGCAATTTATGCTTAAGGTCGAATTTGACTCAATTAATTCTGAATAAAACTTCTTAAAATCTATCTAATAATGTACATAAATCTTCCTTTTATAATGCTAAGGAAGTGACTTAGACTAAAGACTCCTAATTAGCTAATGTTTCCTTCTTAAAGTAGGAAACAAGTACTTGAAACTAAAGCAAACTTATCCTATTTGATTTAGGTCGAATTTAACATGAATTAAAACCTAAAAACACTAATATAAAACCTAATTAAAGTGTAAAAACGAATTCTAACAAAGAATTAGGCCCAAACATGATTTGGCCCAAAATAAGCTTAAAATAAGCCTTAAAGAAGCCTATCCACAATCATCAAAAACTTGGACTGCCAATATGTTGAATAAAGCCCATTTAGCTTCAATTTCACTTCCACAAAAGCCTTTTAAACGTTTTGAATCTTCATGTTCATGATTAGCCCAAATATTCTTCATAAAGCCTTGTAAACTCTCTTTGAACATCTGTGCATGTAATCTAGTTATTGGGCCTTGAAGTAGCTTCAAATCATCATTCAAATCATTATCTTCATCATTCAAAACATTATCTTCATGATCCAAACAAGGTCCATCAAACTTTGACTTAGCTTCGTGCGATCCACTATCTTCAATATGCTCTTTTTGATCCATTTGAATTATTGGTTGAATTGCTGGTTGAATTGCCTCCATGTGATTCATATCACTTGGGCCGCTTACATTATTTTTTGGGCATAGAAGCACATTGGACAACTTCGAGTCTTTTGCTCACTCAAACCAAATATATTCAAGATCTTCTTGCTAAGGTTGCCATGGATAATGTAAACTCAGTCTCTACTCTAGCTACACCTTCGGTCAAGTTGGCTTTAACAGATGGTATGCCTTTTTCAAACCCTACTCTCTATCGCAGTGTTGTAGGAGGCCTCCAATACCTCTCTCTCACTCGTCCAGAAATTTGCTATGTAACAAACAAAGTTTCACAATTCATGCATGCCCCTCGTGATACACATTGGTTGGATGTTAAAAAAATATTACACTACCTTAAGGGAACAATGGACTCCGATTTGAAAATTGCTCCATCTGATTGCTCAACCATCTTCGCTTATAGTGATGCGGATTGGGCTAGCTCCATCAACGATAGAAAATCCACTTCGGGTTTTGCTATATACTTAGGCCGAAATCTCATCAGTTGGGGTTTAAGAAAGCAAAGAACATTGTCTCGTTCTTCAATCGAGGTAGAGTATCGATCCCTTGCATCTGCTGTTAATGAGCTACACTGGTTTTGGTCCTTGCTTGCAGAAATTGGTGGCCATTTATCTTCAACACCGATCTTGTGGTGTGATAATTTGAGTGCAACCTATCTCACTGTTGCTCTTATTTTCCATTCTAGATCGAAACATCTTAAGATCGATTTTCACTTTATTCGTGAAAAGGTTGCATCACATGAGCTCCAAGTATGGTACCTCTCATCCAAGGATCAGATCGCAGATTTGTTGACCAAGGTTGTTTACAAAACTACATTCCATTACCTTTGTCACAAGTTGAATGTCGAATCTCTCCATCAACTTGAGGGAGGCTAATAAGGATACATTTCCCACTTCCTAGTTATGTTTATCCTCTTAGTTGTTATAACTCTCATCTTTATCTCTTGGTTCTGTTGTAACCATTTCACGCTACTCTTAGACTCAATATTTGTATATATACGTTAACCATCAATCAATATAATACTTGAGTTTTGCCATTCATTGTTTAAGTGTTTACATGATGTTCCTAGCCAGTTTAAGTCAATACTGGACAATGATGTTTTGTACTCTGCACTTCATATTTAATGAGATACTCCTTTATTTGATAAAAAAAAAGATAAGATAATTTTTATTTATTGATCTATGAAACAGTGATACCTGAAATATAAAACATGACCATGTTTTTTCATTTAATTTATTATACTTTCTTCCTTTGAACGTGCCCAATTCCTCTAGTTCTAGACTTTTTTATGAGAAAAAAATAAAGTAAAAAAAGAACAACCATACATATAGCAGTTGCTCCTGTACGCAGTTACATGACAAATTTTTTTTTATAAAATTAAACTTGTTTCCTCTTTATTTTCTTTATTATCCAATTCTATTTCCAAATTTTGGCTCATCCAAATCTATTTCTAAATTATCATCACATCTAGGACTGTAGGCGTGAATAGCTACTCGCAAGTAGTTTAGAGTTTGACTCGATAAAAACTTGTTCGAACTCATATATTGAAGTTTGTTTAATAGATGAGTCATGTTCAAACTGTACAAAGTTTGGTTCGTGAAGTTCATGAACAAACTCTAATAGAAGTTCACGAGCTAATTCGTAATTTAATGTATTAATAATTTGATTTTCGATATATAATATATAAATTTTATTGTAAAAGATATTTTAAAAATATACTGTTAGAATAAAATTATATTTTTTTATTGAATATATTATAATTTATTTAGTAAATAATTTATTTTAAATTTTGAATGTACAATTTTATTTTATAGTTTGCATTTTTTAAAATTAAAAAAAAAATTTAGACTCGTTTAAACTCGCAAACACCAAGTACCATAGTAAATTCAGCTCAAGTTCAATTCAATTATAAAAGAACCAAACCCGAACTAGTTAAAGCTTCACTCTGCTCGACTCGGCTTAGTTACACTCCTTCACATGCTTTTAAGAATGGAAATATAGAGAATCCAAAGCTCCCCTCACAGGATTTATTATCGAATATGTTGAACAGTTCAAGTTGATTATGTGAAATATGGAAGATCTCAAAAAATGTTAAGTAGCAATTGCGGGGAAATTTTTTTTGTTAGCAAATTTGATGAGAGTTCTAATGATTCAAGATGGGTTAAATAGGTTGGATTAAGTAGTTTCAAAATATAATTTAAGCTTCCCAATTGAATACAAAATTTCTCCTATGAATTTATTATGCGACAAATCAATAATTATAAACTATAGAAATTTTCTTTCAAGTTGACTATCAAACTTACAGAAAAAAAGTTGCAAGCCCACAAGATTGAACATTGAAGTTGGAATTAGGCCATTCAACTTCTTGTTGCTTATAACAATATAAGACAATGCCGTGCTTTGAAATTAATAAATATGACCAACTGTTATATCCAATGTAAAGTTATTTTTGTAAGACAAATCAAGTTATAGTAGTCAATACTAAACATTAACTTCTCCACAATTCCAAGTCTTGGAATATAAAGACAAATATTTTCCAAAGTATTTTAAAGATACAATTAGAATAAATGTTCAAGTCTTTTAACGAGACGACTTCATTATTCCTTTTTTTTAATCCCATTCCTTACTCCATTGAAAACTCTTTAAGGAGTTGTTTGCGGCGGCCCAAAATGGCCCAAAGCACACACGATCAAAACCCTGAAATGAGCCTGATCCACTTGGCGAGGCCCAGCTCGTGTTTGAGTATTTGAAGATGGTAGCCCAATGGTCAAGGTATATATTTGGCAACACATATCCATGCCCTGATACAGGTCAATTAGAAATACTTGCCTTATGGTTAAATAGGAAGGTCAATTGTTTCCTTTATGACCGATTAGGAAGGTTTTAGTTGATATGTTTCCTTTAGTTTTACTAGGTAAGTTTCCCTTTGGTTTTGTTTCCATTTTTAGTCGAGCTTCAGAGCCTATATAAGCTTAAAACTTTTATCATTGTAAGGTCTCTACACATTTTTACATAAATTCTCAATATATTATCAGTTTATTCTCTCAAAGACCCGGTGTCTAATTTATCTTATGATCCCAGTGATCAAGCTTCTCGTTGAAGCAAACCTCATGTTTGATCCAAATCAAATAGGTTAGAAGGGGCTTGAGTTTTTTTCTTACCCCTATAACCGCCCGAGCTGGTGATAAAACCCATTGTTCTTCATCCCATCTTCTGTGATATTGTAAAAGGCTCACACGAACCCATTTAAACAATCAAAAGGTGCTTGGGCCGATTCCATTATTTTTTGAGGCCGAACATCTTTTTGGCACGCCTAGTGGGACAACTTGTATGCTTATGCAGACGAGATCACAGAAAGCCACCACCATGAACAAATCTAGTGAGAGGACCGCTTCAAACACTAAGACCGATGTATCAAGCGGTCATGTTCAGGAGCATGCTCAGAATGAGCTAGTGGACGACTACAATTGCACTATGCCACCTAGGAGGCAGCCTATACTCGGCAAGGAGGACGTTGAATTTCTCAGGGATGAGGTATCAAGAGAGAATCAAACGCTCTTCAATGACTTAATCGCCCAGTTGTCAACGGTCTTGAGGCTGATTCTCGAGAGAAATGAATCACTCCAGACGCAATCCTAGAAGCAAATGGAGGAGTTCAATGTTAACATGCATCGCATGGCATCCATACTCGAGGGTAAAAAAAATGTGGAACTTCCCAGGTATGTCTTAGATCCTAATAGACCTAGTAGTCATAATTTACAGTATGGTAATGTGTATTTGATGAGAAGGCCTGATGATAATGAAAGAAGCTATCAAGCTCGATCTGCTAACTATAATGACAGTAGTTATCAGGGTCGGGTGATGAGCCACAACCCTAATCGGGCTGGTACTGTGTTCACCTATGATGAACAAGGCTGAGTTATTGAATTAACCTCAGGCCAAGGCACAAAGCCATGTAGTAATCAAGCACAATATGATACTAATGACTATAAATATGAGTATCGGCCACCGGTGACAGATCAGAGTCTATTAAGAGATACTCTAGGGAAAATGGGTATATATTTTAGACCCATTTCTAGGCCGATGTATAACAAACCCTATCCTGACTAGATAGATAAAGTGCTTGAATTTGTATTGTTCTTGGGTGAAGATAAACATCAATCTTCAATCGAGCATGTAGCCCGATTCACAATACAATATGGAGAGGCATCGACTAATGATTTTTGGAGACTGAAACTCTTTGGCAATTCCTTGACAAAATCGGCCTTCATCTGGTACACACACTTACACTCCAATTCTATAGCTACCTGGAAAGACTTGGAGGAAAAATTCCACGTAGAATTTTATAAAGCCAGGCCCGATATATCCTTGGCCGATTTGGCTAGGATCTCTCAGTTACTAGGGGAATCCATGGAACAATATGTAATGAGGTTCCGCAAACTCAGGACTCAGTGCATTTCGGTCATCAGTGAGGCCGAATACGTCCCAATGGTTGTCAGGGGTCTTAACTATTCCATGAGAGAACACTTTGAGGGACACCACTTCAGAGACTTGTTTGAGCTAACCACTCAGGCTGCTAGTTATGAGAGGTTGCTCAGAGAAAAAGACCAGAGGAGGTCTTCCTCAAAGGGAACTTATTATCAAGATCCTTTGGAAGTATCGGCCATTAATAAAGAATATGAGACCGATACTGATGATGAGGCCATTAACGTGGCCGAATACATTAGGACAAAACCCAATGAATGTCAGACCCTGAAGAGGCTGACACTGGTGAAAGAAAAGAAGAAAAATCCCAAGGCGAATCAGATAGCTAGAGAATATTCTTTTGACCTTACTAAGGCCGAAGAAATCTTTGATGCCCTAATCAAAGATGGCCAAATTAAATTATCTGATGGCCATGTCATTCCTCCTCTAGAGGATCATGCTGGTAAAGAATATTGTAAGTGGCATAACTCCTGGAGACATACAACTAACAATTGTGTAATTTTTAGGAACGTAATTCAGAAGGCCATCGATGATGGAAAGCTTCTTTTCCTAAGAAAAGGGAAAGCCATAACAGTTGGCATGGTGTTACCCAGAATACCATGTAATATGATATTCCCTAAAGATATCAAGGTGCTTGGTCCAGGAAAGGGTGAACCCTGGACTCCAGATAGGCCTAGGGTCAGAATAGAGCTGAAACTCCCAGAAAATGAAGAGGCTGAAAGTACAAAGGTGAACAGGGAGGTTTGTTTCACCAATGAAGAGGAAGTTACATGCCCAACATGCCAACATTCTTTCAAGTACACGCTAAAGAAACACAGTAGATCTCCAAGGCATGTGACTAGAATCCAACTTGATCATCCTAATCGGTCAAGACCGGAAGCTAAGGGGAGGTCCTCGGCTGCTAACAAAAGCCAATCTTACTCACCAAAAAGGCAGAGGTTGAAGGAGCAACTAGGCAGAAATCACAACAAAGACCAAGGCCACTCACCCAATCGCCCTAACGCCAAAACATTCAAGCCAAGGGCAACTGAGAACTGGTAGAAGCATAAGCCTAAGACAGATGTTTTCAAGAGGGTTTGGTATCCAGATAAAGATGGAAAGCTTAGCATGACCAAGACACAAAAAAGGAGGATGCAAAGGCTTCGCTAGTCAGCTCATCAGGCTCATGATTCATTAACCTCCAGAAGTACAGCTAAGAGGCCTCAAGATAACAGAGATAGTAATCGGCCTTTGAAGCTCGAAAAAGGTAAAACTCCTAAAGAAAGGGAGCATGAAAAGAGAGTAACAGATGATAGGGATCAGACTGTCAAGAAGATGTATGGGGAAAAGATTGATCCTGGAAAGAAGCCCTATTCCAACTTCAGCCTCTATAAAGAAGATGGAGCAAAAGGGAAGATGCAATGGTATTGGTCTGCAAAGGAAGGAAAAATCAAAGATGGGCCACTACCTCCACCATCGCTAAAAGGAGATGTATCGAGCTCCAGCATTAATTTGGTTACTTTGCCAAATGAATTCAAACCGAAACTTGGTTAGAGATCCACATTGGATGGAGATATAATCACCCATGATGACTGTGAATTGGATAATGGACAGGGGGCATCCTTGACCATTCTTTAGCCCGATTCCCTTATGACCAGGCATATTCGGCCATTATAAATTAAGGCCGATTTCAATGGCGTGGAGCTGAAAAGAGTCCTGGTGGATAATGGGGTTGGAGTCAACATTTTACCATTCCGAACTCTGAAGAAAATTGGTATAGAAATCAAAGATCTTGAGAAGTCTGATGCTATAATGACCAATTTTACAGGGCATGATCGAGCTCCATATGGGTTCATTATGCTGAATGTCAAAGTGGGCAGACATGAATCACAAGGGGGGTTCTTTGTCATGGATGTCAAGACCAATTACAGTGTCCTTCTTGGTAGGGATTGGATTCACTCCAATGCCTGTGTTCCTTCATCCCTATATCAGATGTTGTTCATATGGAGACCAGAAGGAGATGTAAAGGTCATCCATGGGGATCCCAACCATTTGGGGAAGAGGCCTTCCATGCAGAGGCCATGATGTACTTGCTTCATTTTGCCGGCTTTAAGAAGGGTTCTAAGGCAAGTATTTCACTTTATCGGCTTACAGTAATTACAGCAGGAGAAGTTGGCCGATCTATCATAGCCAACGACATTGATGATGTCACAAGCCTTTTCAGATAATAAGCAAATCCAATCATCCGAATGCATCTTCGAGGAAGAAGAGCAATATCCTATAGGCCGATTGAAGGTTGGCGATATGCACATACCGGCCAGCAAGTTGGAAGATGATCCTATCCAGACCCCAAACATACTGAAAGAAATTAATCTGGGAACAGAGGCTGATAAATGGCCAATATACATCAGCTCTAAGCTTAACCCAGAGTTTGAAGCAAGACTAGTTAAGTTGCTAAAGAAGTATAAAGATTGCTTTACCTGGACCTATGAGGAAATGCCCGGCCTAGACCGACAACTGGTGGAGCATGAGTTGCCAATCAAGGCAATATATCGGCCTCACATTCAGCCTTCTAGATGAATGTTTAGAGATGTAGAGAAGTTTGTGGCCGATGAAATTAAGAGACTCACTGAGGCAGGATTCATTAAAAAGGCACAGTACACCCAATGGCTATCAAATATCGTCCTTGTGGTCAAGAAGAATGGCAAAATCAGAGTCTGTATCAACTTCAGGAATTTAAACCTCGCAACTCCAAAAGATGAGTATCCAATGCCCATGGCCGATATGCTCATTGATACTGCATCGGGCCACTATAT
The DNA here is from genome assembly GCA_949634005.1 of Mallotus japonicus. Lineage (NCBI taxonomy): Eukaryota > Viridiplantae > Streptophyta > Magnoliopsida > Malpighiales > Euphorbiaceae > Mallotus > Mallotus japonicus. Next base: position 2,260 of record CATIWK010669050.1, on the reverse strand, counting down.
CCTTAGCCTTATGAATGGACACTCGGGCTATAACCAGATAAAAATCAAAGAGATCGATGTGAGCAAAACAGCCTTCAGATGTCCTAGTGCACTCGAAAGCTACTAATGGGTGGTCATGCCATTCGATCTTAAGAATGTTGGGGCCACGTATCAATGAGCAATTCATGAGATCTTCGACTCGTTGATTGGAGACTTCATGGAGGTTTATATCGATGATGTCATTATCAAATCCAAGGCCGATGAGCAACATTTGGAGCACCTAATGGAGACATTTGAAAGAATGAGGCTCCATCGGTTAAAAATGAACCCTCTTAAGTGTGCATTTGGAGTCTCAACAGCCCATTTTTTGGGATTCTTGGTGCACCAAAGGGGGGTGGAAGTGGATGCCAACAAGACAAAGGCAATCATTCAAGCTACACCTCCTAAGTCCAAAAAAGAACTACAAAGGTTAATCGACCAAATAAACTACATCAGGAGATTCATATCCAACACCGCAGGCCGACTACGAATTTGGTCACCCCTACTGAAACTCAAAGACAGGGAGGACTTTATTTGGACGTCTGAGCATCAACACGCCTTTGATCATATCAAAGCTTACTTAATTCACCCACCAATAATGGATGCCCCAAGGCTGAAAGACCCCTTGATACTCTATATTTCGGCCTTAGAAATGTCAATGGGCAATCTGCTCGCCCAGAACCAGAATGAGTATGAATGATCCATCTATTACCTGAGTCGAGCCTTGACTGATACAGAGACAAGATATTCTACCATTGAGAAACTTGGGCTCTATCTGTACTTCACATACTATAAACTCAGATATTACTTGCTCTCCTCTGTGGTATGGGTAATTAGTCAGACCGATGTTATCAAATATATATTGTCAAGACCATTCTTTAGAAATCGGCTTGGCAAGTGGGCCGTGGCTTTGTCAAAATTCACGTTGTAATATTTGCCTCAGAAAGCTATCAAAGGGCAAATATTAGAAGAATTTTTGGCCGATCATCCCACCTTGGAAGTACCAGTTGATCTATGTGAAGCTAGGGGATGGAGAGTATGGTTTGATGGTTCTAGAGCGTCATCGGGCTCTGGGGCAGGAGTTGTCTTGGAATCACCTTATGGCATCAAAATAAAGATGTCGTTCCTGCTTGATTTCCCATGCACAACTAATCAGGCCGAATATAAAGCCCTTTTGATAGCACTCGAAGTTCTCACTGAGCTCGGAGTTCGTGATGTGAATATCTATGGAGACTCCATGCTGGTGGTAAAACAAGTTTCAGGAGAATATAAGTGCGAATCAACCACACTGGGGGCATATTGTAACAATCCCCAACACATGATGAAAGGATTCACAAGAGCTCGACTGCATTACTTAGAAAGAGAAGCCAACAACGAAGCGAAAGATTTGGCTCGATCGGGCTCTGGCAATAGAGACAAAATGTCTTCTATCCCAACATTGGTCAGACCTCATTTTGCTTTATTGGTCAAATCTAATGATCTGTGTTTTTCAGGTTGTTGCCTTGGATCATGAGGCCGATTAGAGGGTGGACATTAAAGAGTACCTTAACAACCCATCACCATCGGCCAAACGTCAAATCAGAGTTCTTGCAACCAAGATGCTGTTAATAAATGGAGAACTGTACAGAAGATCAGTCTCAGGAGAACTACTAAGATGCATCGGCCCTAAAAAAGCAATTCTAGTCATGGTCGAGGCTCATAAAGGCATCACAGGCGCACATCAAGGGGGAAGGAAGATGAGATGGTTGATATGGCGGTATGGGTATTTTTGGCCAACCATGGAAAATGATTGCAAAGATTATGCCCAAGAATGTGAAGCTTGTCAGAAACATGGACCAATTCAGCACGTTCCAGAAGACGAGTTACATTCCATCATTAAGCCTTGGCCATTCAGAGGATGGGCGATGGACATCATTAGGAAGGTTTATCCTTCGTCATCTAAAGGACATGGTTTCATGTTGGTGGCTACAGACTACTTTACAAAGTGGGTAGAGGTCAATTCATTGAAGACCGTTAATTAACAATCGGTCATTAATTTCATCACCAAGCATATCATACATCGCTTTGGGATCCCGGAGTCCATAACCACAAATTAAGGCACTATTGTAGACACCCAATTTCGGGATAACCGAGCATGGATGCGATAGAGAACTCCGATGATGAGAAAATTAAAAATTAGTCTCGGGATGTTTGAGTTCAGAATCTCAAAGAGGCTTGATTGTGTTTCTAAAGTACGTTTAAG
>CATIWK010668956.1:0-13500 GCA_949634005.1 Mallotus japonicus | reverse complement strand
AGGGTGGAGTCGAACACACAGCAACCGGAAGAGAAGAAGAACGACGCTGATGATGATGGCTGAAGCTCGAAGACAACTGATGGTGAAGGAAGCCGGCAAGAGATGATGATGAAGAAGCTAAGGGTATGGATCGAAATCCACGAAGAAGAAGAAGGGAATAAGCTGAAAAAAAAGAGAAAGAAAAAGATGGGTACAGGGCAAGTGAATTGTTTGGCCCGAAAAAAATGACTTCCTTTTACACATTTTTTTTTAAATAATAATTATAATAATAATAGGAATAAAACCTCAACCACTAATTAAAATACATTTTATATATATACATTTATATAATAAACAACACACAAACAAATATATATATATATATATATGTACACATATAATAAAATCTAATATAGTTTCATTAAAATAACAATGTTTAAATAAATAATCTAACACCAAAAAATAAGTAATTTAATTAAATAATAAAATTTTAAATTAAATTTACTTTATTAACACTGCAAATTCCAAATAAAATATTAAAATTTTAAATAAAAATCTCGGGTCTTAACAGTAGTATTAAAAAATGTATAATAGTGTTTTAGTTAAAAAATAATACTAAATAAATATAATAAATATTTTATTTTTAATAAAAATTTAGAATTTTTAATAGTTTGACACATTATCTTTTTAAATGAACACTCAAATATGAAGGTGGACATTTGTTACATTTTTGGCTTAATGACTTATATATATATATATATATATATATATATATATATATATATATATATATATATATATATTTCAAATTTTTAGTAATGGAGTTTGAATATAAAATGTTGGAGTGCAAAAATCTTCATCCTTAATTTAAATGTATCAATTTATGATAAAATTACTTTATTATAAGGGTATAAAATTTTGGATAGTACCAGTTTAAGGGATAATCTTATATTTTTATTCATAAAAATTATAAGATTCTTTAGTTTATATCTTTGCGATCATCGTTATAAAAATTTATTATATTTACAATTAAAAAGTAGTTATTTTTATTTAAATTATTTTTTATCAAGTACATTTTATTTAAATTATTAAAATTTAAAAATTTATTCAACTTTAATTAATTTGATTAAATTCAAATAGAATTATAAAATGTTAAAAATTTTCCAACAGCAATCTTTATCTCCCAAATGACTTTATATACATGTCAATTCATTCATATTTTAGAATAAATTAAAATTCTTCAAAAAAAAAAAAGAATAAATTAAAATTAAAATACATCAATGCTTACCTCTTTATACCCAACTTGTCGGGCTACTTATTAATAAATTATTTGTTTATATTTTAATATATTTTATTAGTGAAAAATTTAAATTATAGGATATATATATATTTGTCCTCCACATATTCTACAGCTTATACTTCATTGGTGAATTTCAATTAGCAAATTTCATCTTCTGTTGGATGTGGCATCATGTATTGTCTAGTATAGAAATTCATATTATATGTTTCTTGTTGAGTTGATATGTAATTTTTATTGTTCAGACTGTAATCTCATTGTGTTATTTTATTGGATTGTTGTGTTTTTCTACTATGTCCTCACCTATACATATATATAATGAGATTCTTTTTACTAGTCATTGTTTTCCTCTTCAATTATATGTCACTTGAGCATAATGGAAGAAATTGTGTAGGCATTCTTAATTTGTTTGTTTGTTTGTTTTTTTTTTTTTCAATTCGACCATTTGAGCTCAAGAAAGAATCTAAAATATATAAATCTTGTTGAAGCAATTAATTACAGAAGTTTTTAACAATAATAATATTAAATTTATGCATGGAATAAAAAATAAGAAGATAAATACTTGCATAAAACACCTTTATCATATAGGTGAGCTGTTGCCAACACACCTTAATTGTCATGGTTTATACCCTCCCCATGTGTGGCTTAACATACTAGAGGTGACGGTTCAAATCTCAGCCCCTCCCCCCTCATGGCTTCACCCATATAATATGTACTTGTTCAAAAAAAAAAAATATATATATATATATATATATATATGTATAGGTGAGCTCTTTATATTTGACCCACGTTTGATTTTGACTTTTGACATTGACGTCCATGACCACAAACGGACAAAACAATTTTTTTTAAATTACTTTTTCCCCTTATTTGTAAAACTTATTTATTAATTTAGGAACACTAGGACAATTAATTAAATTGATTGAATTTAAAGCCTAAAAAGAAATGAAGTATCATGATTTAAGGACTCATATTTTATAACTAATTTATTTAATTATTTATTCATTTATTTTTTTGTAATTTTGTAATTGAATAATTAATTAAATTGATGAAATTCAAAATCTAAAAGAAAATAGGTGAACTTGCCCTGCCATATATGATTTAAGGACTCATACTTTATAATTAGTTTATTTATTTATAATTTTCAACATACCACAAGGATATTTGGGTGTAATGTATCACTAGTAGTAATAAAAAACATTATGATACGATGAACCATTTGTTTGTAAATTTTACATTCCATCAATTTAATTAATTGTTTGAGTGTCCCTAAATTGTTGTATAAATTCTTACAATTAAGGGTGAAAAAGTAATTTAAAAAAACTTGTTTTAACTGTTTGTGGCAATAAATGTCTCTAATAGCGACGTGCATCATTGTTCTCTCTCTCTCTCTCTATATATATATATATATATATGTATATAATTTATTATTTATTTTCCTTTTTTCTTTGTTTTTAGTTCCTTCTAAAAAAATTGATACATTTTTAGCAACCTATGTACTGTTAAATTGCCATATGTCCTTTTTTTTTTATTTTTTTGTGTATGTGCGGTCCATGCCTAATTGACTAGAACTTGGAACATACTAGGTTGTTTTGGCTAATCAACCATTCTTTTGGTTGATTTCTTATTTGTTTAGTGAGAAAGTTGTGGGGAAAAGACTAAATATTGCTTCCTCTTCTTGTGGTCCAAGGGTAGAAGAAGAAAAGGAAAAAAAAAAAAAAGTATTGATTATTTAGTGGAAAAGATGAAAAATGCAATGGTAATTTCAAAATGGAGAATTTAATGAATTTTTTATTGAGCTTTTTTTTAGATACCACTTGTGATGACAGGTCCTAATAAAGTAATTTCTGACTTATGTTCACAATATGAATGTTACTCTTGACTTTTAATTTAACTGAAATTCGCATTTCATTCGTTACCTATACATTGCGTGAGAATATGTCTAGTTTCTCAATAAAATAAAAACATCACTGAATGTGATAAGAGTTGCTGTGGTACTTGAGGAAGATTGTGTATCGTTTGTAGCCGACAGAAAATGATTATTAAGCTTTGGTAGGCTCTGATACTATATTATATAAGGAAAATGATATGTTTTATCCTTAACTTTAAACCAATTATCAATTAAATCATATTTTGAAAGTCATTTCAATTTGCTTCTTTAATTTTATAAACTGTTTCAATTCTATCCAATTTTATTTAAGAGATCTAATTGTAATTTTAAAAATTACTTTTAGATCCCTGTAAAATAAATTTCATAGTTATTCAATTTTTTCTTCTTTTTTAAGAAAAATAAAATTTGAAAAATATTTTTAACTTTTAATTTTAACATTTTTTGAAATAAACATAAAATTTTAACTATAAATTTAAAAATTAATTTTTAAATTTTTGCATAAAATTTTAACTTCTTATGTATCAATTAAAAATAATAAGAAAAAAGTGATAACTTGTGAATCAATTTATTATATAAACTAATATTTAAAAAATAAATATATATAAAGTAAGAACTTTTAACTATCACTATAAATAATAATAAATTTTTAATTTTTTTCATATTTTTCAAAAAAAAAAACTAAATATTTTTATATTGTTGACTAATATTTTTAGTGTCTCAAAATTCTCTCTTTTTTTTATTAAATACATTTATGGTTTTACCTCTATTAGAAAAATTTCTAAATAATGTGGTTGAAAGTTGAAAGTAAATTTTAAAATAGTTAAAATTTAAGGATTTAGTGAAAAATTGAAAATTTATGAAAATATTTAAAAAAAATTTTGAATTTATGTTGATAGTGACAAAATTAGAATTTAAAATCATATTCTTACATTTTATTTTTTATAGGAAAAAGAGGATAAAAATTTAATAAGTGTTAAATTTATTTTATAGGGACCTAAAAGTAATTTTTAAAAATACAATTAAGTCCTTCGCATAAAATTGGATAGAATTAGCACAATTCATAAAGTTGGAGGAGTAGATTGAAATGACTTTCAAAGTAAAATTCAATTGATAATTGACTCAAAGTTCAGGATAAAACTGACGGTTTTCCCTATTATGTAAGGAAGAATGAGTGTGAATGAGTTTTGTAGTAACTGAGAATAACACAATACATCAGTACATATATAGCATGATTATAATAGAATTACGATAGAATTAATACAACTACTTAGAGATAAAGGATGATTGTTAGGATGATGCGATGATATGGAATAGAATATACGTTTAATTAAATTAATCACACCATACTAAACCTACAAGAATCTTTTATTCCATCTTTTCAATGTGTAGGACATATCCTGATAACTTTCTTGGGATTGTCAATAGACAAGGACCAAGAAAAATATTGTTCACTTATTCACTTAATGCAACAGAAACAAGAAGGAAACGAAAATAGTTGAAAAGTTGAAAGGTTGGAAATAATTGAACAAAGAAAATAAAAAAATAAAAAATAGTTGAAAAGTTGAAAATTTTGTACTTTTGATGTTAAATAGAAAAAAATGTATTTTTAATTAAATAAAAAATAGATGTTTTGGTTTGAAGAAAAGATAATTTTCAATTGAATGCAATAATAATAATATTTTAAATGTATAAAAATTAGAGTGTTTTAAATAAAATAAAACATATGTATTTAAAAATAAAAATTTTTATGAACTTTTTAAGAAAAAATAGAGAATTTAATAGTTTTAGATATACAATTTTAAAGTGAATATTAGAATATGAAAAGAGATATTTATCAAATATTAAATTTAATGATTTTGGATTTCAACATTTAATATATACATCAATATATAAATTTGTCATCAAAATATACATAGATTAAAAAAAAACATTATTTGTTTTTTTAAAATACTATTTAGTTTTTTTCTTTTTTCTTTTTTTACCTTGAAATAACTTCTGCTGGATAATAGATAAAATAAAATAAAAAAGCCACATTGACTATGATATAGCTTCTCATTGGGAGTCCTCCACTCTTCATCTTCATTGTTCTTCCTCTTCCGTACTTTCCACTTCCTCAAATTTATCAAGGATTCTATAATACCGACACCACTTCATTGATTTACTTGATGAATTTGGATTATTTCTGTCACAATTGTCAGATAATGGATGAACTCCACACTTGATTATCATTGCACTACACCTTCCACCTTTTTCACAATCTTCAATAAAAGAATTCAAATGAAGCCTTACTGAAATTGTATTTATATTTCTTGATATTTACACCTAAAAGCCACAACACAGTGTGGTCTGAGCGGAAAACTTTCCCACGATCATCTATTCTGCTTGTGGATTTGAAATTGAGGGTTTGTCCAGACTCGGCCACAAATCTGCATCTACACCTCACACTTCCATAGCCGAAAGAATGATCATCATCAAATGCAACTACAGCACATAAGGCGAAAACCATGGTGTTATTTGGATCTAATCTCAATGAGCACTGCAAAGAAGATCTACAGTTATTTTGATACTTCATTCTTCGTGGAACTTCACCTCCGGGTGCATTATACCCAATATGATATGAACAAACATCTTCCTTGTGTGTTGAAAAGTCGTACTCGACCCTATATGTCACATGTGGTGACATATTTTCAAATGTCAACAGCATATCATCCACATACGTTTTGCACTGATCCTGATCCAAATTCACACAATTACAGCATCAAGAAACAACAGGGAATACATATTTTCTTTGGTGGTAAAAAATGTTGATAATGATTTCAAAGATATACAGTTTTTCACCTCCAAATCCTCTAGAGCAGTTGGAAGCTCTGGTAAACGTGCAAGTCTGCAGTCCCTTAAATTAAGTCGGTACAACTCATAAAGTAGTTTTATGCTGGAAGGTAGCATCTCAAAATTATTTCCTCCTAAATATAATTCCGTCAATGAAACTAAAGAGCCAGTGCCATTAGAAATCTCTGACATACCACAATCCTCAAAATCAACAAAACTTAGAGAGGACAAACCAGCCGTTATAGGCGGCATTTTCAATCCTTTGCACCCTCGACAACTTAAAGTTATAAGTTTGCTCAATCCATTGATAGAGGTTGGCAGCTCTTTAATTCCACTTTCTTTTACAGAAAGATCCTGCAAAGATTCTAAATTCCCTAAGTTCTCAAGTAATCCTTTCATATTTAGACAAAAGGCTATATCAAGACGTGAAAGAGACCTCAAATTACAAATGTTCTCCGGAAGATTCATCAGTTTTGAGCACCCCTTAAGATCAAGATCTTTGAGACATTTCAACTCACCAATACTGCTTGGAAGATTCTCTAACCAAGTGCATGATTTCAATGACAATTTAGTAAGTAAAGACCGATGCCCAATTGATGAGGGCACTTGTTGTATTGCAGTTCCATTTAAAATAAGATGTCTTATCTTCTCTGGAACTTCTGGAAACTCTATAATTTTTGAGCAACCTTCGAGACAAAGAAAACTGCTGAGATTATTGCAATTTCCAAGATCCACATATGAAAGCTTGTTGACATAACAAACGGACGAGTGAATTTCAACCAAATTCTTGCAGTTTCTCAAACATAAAACCTCAAGTTTTGGTAATTCAGACAAGTCAGGTATCTTGATTAGATTCATAGAGTAGCTGAGGTCCAAAACTTTCAAATTTTCCAAGCACTGCAATCACAAAGTAAATACATTTAGACATTATTAACATATCCTACACATATTATCTTCGTGGAAAAGCATACCTGATCATCATTGCATAGTTGTTGAACTTGACTATGAACTAGATGAAGTTGAACAAGATTGTCTGGACAAAAATTCAATGGCAAGGATTTTAAAGGATATTGAAACCAGTACAGGTATCTCAACTCATATGGTAAAAAACTGAAGTCTTGGGACAGGTGGAGATTACTTTTCCTAATTTGGCGCTTATAAATTCTGTTGTGTTGATATTGAGAAAAGTCTTTTAGATAATTAGGACTATAAAATTCGAGCAATCTAAGTTGACTCATCTTCACAAATGTTGAGGGACTGAGTTCTATATCTCTAATTTTGGTCATGTCTAGAGATATGCTTTCAATTGAGTCTGTCCCCTAAATAAACATAAGAAACAATTAATCCATGGCCTTCAACTATATCAAAAGATTTAATGGAAAAAAAAACAAATGCAATTTAGAATTTGGGAGTTGAAATTATATATAAAAAAAAAGAGTGGCAACACATTAGGTTTTTACCATATCTTTTCTCAACACATTATAGATGTCTTTAGGATTCCACAATCTGCTATGCTTTCCAGGATTCTTGGCACATTCTCTGCAAACAATATCTTTGCCCATTTGTTGTAACAAATCATGCATTTCTAACTTCGCGTTGGAAACAGTGATGAGACACTTGTCAACAAGACGGTTGATTCCCGTTCTTGCAAAAAGTCCGCAATCGTTCAATATACTCTCAACATCATCTTTATAATTTGACTTGAAGAAACATGCAATATCAAGGAATATCTGCTTTTGACTATCTTCAAAATCATCATAACTGATTTTTAGTACTTTTAGGATTTTATCATCAGATGTACTCTTCAATTTTTCCAACTCTTCTTCCCATTCTTCCATGTTCTTATTGTATAAATTGGAACCCATAACTTTCAGAGCTAATGGATTGCCTTAAGCGTACATTACTGCCCTTTCTGCCAGCTTCATATATGCTTCTGGTGGATGATTTTGTTTAAAAGCATGCAAGCTAAAGAGCTGTAGAGCATCATGATATATTAAGCCTTTAACTTCATATATCTTGGCACCTATATTCTCCAGAATTTGTTTATTTCTACATGTGATGATGATTCTGCTCCCTGGACCATAAAAATGACGAGCTCCTACCAAATATTCTAGATGATCCAAATCGCTGACATCGTCAAGAACTATTAGAATCTTCTTGCGTATTGTCCATCTTCTAATGGAAGAAGCTAACTTGATGGGCATGCCAACACTTGAAATTTCTTTCCCAACTACTTTGGAAAGGATTTCTTGTTGTAACCCATCTAATGTACATTTCTCTAATTTTTCTCTCACATTTGCAACAAAGCACTGAATTTGGAATTGGGAAGAGATGAGATCAAATAATTTACCAACAATAGTTGTTTTACCTATACCACCTATCCCCCATATTCCTAAAATATGCACATTAGCTGATCCAATATGTAATAATGATTGAATATCCTCAATACGTGGCTCAATTCCAACTAACCCATGATCACAAAGATCAACAGAAATTCCTTGACTTATTCTCTCCGAAACATGTTTGACAATTTCTTCAATTAGTTTGGATTCAGGCCTAATTGCATAAAAGAGACATCAACATGTAAAAGTTGACCATGCATTAAACAAAACAATGATTTAAACAATGATTTAAATAGGAAATTCTATAGTTATTCTCCCCAAAACTTGTTTGACAATTTCTTCAATTAGTTTGGATTTAGGCCTAAATTGCATAAAAAGAAAAATCAATATGTAAAAGTTGACCATGCACTAGACAATATAATATTTAAAATAAATTGCAAACGATCTATATATGTCATGTATTATTGATAGGACGATGATACACGTCGCTCGTAGCAACGTCTAACATCGTGACTACTGTGACGTCGTTATTCTCGACAATAACCATCATAACACTCTTAATTTTTTTTTTTGAATTTTGATTTTTATTTTTTTTTTCGGAATCTAAAATCTAAGGTGTATGCATTAAACACCTGTAACTTGTAAAAAAAAATTTTAATATAATATAATTATAAAAAATAGGGGGGAAAAAGGGTAAATATTGTGACGTCATTATTCACACACTTAACATTATCCTTATTGATATTTGTACAACTCTCTCTTTGATATCTCCAAATTAAAGTAAAAAATTAGGTAAAAATTGAAGAGAAGTGACTTACTTGATATTCAATGAAACAAATCCTGACATCTCTGAGGTCTCCTTCAAAGCCTGGCCCCAACTCTCGACTATGCAATCCTTGAAATTTTGCCGATGCTTCAGAAGTGCATCTCCATAACTACCTGTCAACTCTTGCACATCAGTTGGATTTATTTGGTAAAAGACCGGCAGCACTATTTGTCTAATCAATTTTCTGCATTCAAGTATCTTCACGAGCTCGTCCAAACACCAAAGAGAATCTGCATAGTTTTTTTGAGAAAATAACAACTGAAATATGTGATTCTGTGATTGTTTGCAAAAGGGCAGGTGAGATCTTTTCTCCCCTTTCAAGATTTTCATCCTTGAAGGTAATAATTTGTTCTCGAGATAATAAAGCCTCGAAGAGATTAGTAACAAAACCATAGCAGGTGTCTTTACCTCTAAAACTAAGAAACACGTCATATTTCCATTGAGGAGGAGAAATGGATGAGCATAAGCCATACACAGCTGGCTTATTAAATGAGGTTTAAAGTAGAAGAACAGGAAGATGCCAATCAATTGTTTTTCCGGTTGGTATAATATCATTGCACCAAGATAAGAATTTTAAGAAGCAGGAAGAAGACTGTTTATGCATATCATTGATAGTGGTTAAAGAAATTTTGGAAGACTAATTAATTGATTTAGTGGAAAAACGTAATAAATCATAGGTCAGCACAGTACATATTATTGAATAAAAAATATTTTGGGTGGAATAAAAGATAATTTTCAATTGAATACACTTATAATATTTTAAATATACTAAAATTAGAGTATTTTGCATAAAATAGAATATATGTATTTAAAAAATTAAAAAATTTTAAGAAAAAATATAAAATTTAATAGTTTTACATGTAAAAATATATTTTGAAGTGAATATTAATTAAAATATAAAGAAAGATACTTATAAAAAAATTTAGTAATTTTAAATTTCAGCATTTAATATATACATGGATATATAAAATTGCCATTAAGATATGCATAAATTAGGATCCTTTTTTTTTTTGGTTGATAAATAGGATTTTTTTTTTTGAGAATTTAATAACCTAAAACACACACACACAGTACAATGACACCACACACCATCTAACAAAACCATGGCAATTTTGTTAGACGCGGAATGATATATATGCTACACACACACACACACATTCTAAGTTAGCGATGTGGGATCCAAGACCAGAGATGGAACGCCACGAAAGCTTTACACCTATCCACACCACACACATATATCTCACAATTTATTTTTTTTATTAGGATCTTTATTATCTAATAAAAAGACAAATTAAAGCACAAACTTATCACAATTTATTTAGTTAAATAACATACATTAAATAGATTTTTTATTATATGATAAAATGATAACTTAAAATATATACCAAACATTATTTATTTTCTAAATTACCATTTTTTATAATTTAGTTTTTTTTTCTATTTTTTTTTTCAACTTGAAATCACTTCTGCTAGATAATAGAATAAAAAAAAAAAACCATATTGACTATGGTATAGCTCATTGAGGAGAATACCATGTGTCATACTTTCACCGGAGCTTATTCTATTTTACATATGTAAATTAGAATTTTACTAAATTATACAACTGGCTATATTTTGTTACATCAAATCAAAACAAATCAAATATGTATTAGTAATTCGATTCCGATATAGTTTCAATACATGATCTAATATGGATCACTTACTAGACTGGTGTTGATCTTTCATTCACAAGGTACCAAACAATTGATATTAGACTGCTAAAATAAACAATCATAAGATGGTGAAATGTTTGAAAACTTTTCATTTAACAATTGCATATCATTTGCTTCTCATTGGGAGTCGTCCGCTCTCCATTGTTCTTCATTTTCCGAAGTTTCCACTACCTCAATTTTCTCACCAATCATAATAAATGATGGAGACAAGGCTGATTTAGTTAAAGAACTTGGCTTATTATTGTCACAATTGTCAAATTTCGGATCAACTCCACACTTGATTACTACTGCACTAGAGCTTCCACCCTTTTCAAAATCTCTTACAAAGAATTCAAACGAAGCTTTACTGAAACTGTATTTATATTTCATGAATTTTGCACCTGAAACCCACAACACAGTGTTGGACCGCAAAAATTTTCCACGCTCATCTATTACGCGACCACGTGCTCTAAAATCATTAGGACTTCTGGATTTGAAAGTGAGGGTTTGTCCAGACTCGGCCACAAATCTGCATTTACACCAAACATTTCCGTAGTCGAAAGAATGATCATCATCAATTGCAATTACAGCACATAAGGTAATAGACAAAGTGTTGTTATTTGGATATGATCTCAATGAGAACTGCAAAGAAGATCCACTATTATTTTGATACCTTATGCTTCCTGGAACTTCACCTCCGGGTAAACAATACCCAATTTTAAATGTACAAGTACCGTCTAAAGACAAATTGTTCTCTACGTAACGTTTGAAGTGTGGTGACGTATTGACTTTTTTGTACTCATCTTGATCCAAATTCACGCAATTACCAGCATCAAGAACCCATAGGGATTCCATATTTTCTTTTGTGGTAAAAAATGTTAACAATGATTTCAAAGATATGCAGTTTTTCGCCACCAAGATTTCTAGAGTGGTTGGAAGTTCCGGTAAACATACAAGTCTTCTACAGTTCGTTAAAATAAGTAGGTGCAACTCACGAAGTAGTTTTATGCTGGCGGGTAGCATTTCAAAATTATTTCCTCCTAAATTTAAAAACTCCAATGAAACTAAAGAGCCAATGCCATCGGAAATCTCTGTCATACCACAACCCTCAAAACTAGCCAATTCTAGAGCGGACAAACCAGCCATTATAGGTGGCAGTTTCAATCCTTTGCACCCACGACAACTTAATATCATAAGTTTGCTCAATCCATTAATGGAGGTTGGTAGCTCTTTAATTCCACTTTCATCTGTTAAAAGAAACTTTAAAGATTCTAAATTCCCCAGGTTCTCTGGTAATCCTTTGAGATTCAGACAAAAGCCTATATTAAGACATGAAAGAGAACTCAAATTACAAATGTTCTCCGGAAGATTCATCAGTTTTGAGCACCTCCCAAGATCAAGATCTCTAAGAAATTTTAACTCACCAATACAGCTTGGAAGATTCTCTAGCCAAGTGCATGAATTCAATGACAATTCAGTAAGTAGAGACCCACGCCCAACTGATAAGGGCACTTGTTGTATTATAGTTCCATTTAAAATAAGATGTCTTATCTTCTCTGGAACTTCTGGAAACTCTCTAATTTTTGAGCAACCTTCGAGACAAAGAAAATCAAGATTTCTCCAATCATAAAATCTTGGAAAACTGCTGAGATTATTGCAATTTCCAAGATCCACATACGAAAGCTTGCTGATATAATAAATGGACGAGCGAATTTCAGCCAAATTCTTGCAGTTTTTCAAACATAAAACCTCGAGTTTTGGTAGTTCAGACAAGTCAGGTATCTTGATTAGATTCACAGAGTATCTGAGGTCCAAAACTTTCAAATTTTCTAGGCACTGCAGCCACAAATCACAAAGTAAATACATCCAAACATTATTAACATATCCTACACATATTATATTAATGGAAAAGCATACCTGATCATCACTGCAGAGTTGTTGAACTTGACTATGAACTAGATGAAGCTGAACAAGATTGTCTGGAAAAAAATTCAATGACAAGGATTTTGAAGGATATTGAAACCAGTACAGGTATCTCAGCTCATCTGGTAAAAAAATGAGGCCTTTAGACAAGTGGACATTGCTTTTTCCAATGTGGCGCTCATAAATTCTATCTTTTTGATATTCAGAAAAGTCTTTTAGGCAATAAGGACTGTAGAATTCGAGCAATCTAAGTTGACTCATATTCACAAATACTGAGGAACAGAGTTCTATATCTCTAATTTTGGTCACATCTAGAGATATGCTTTCAATTGAGTTTGTCCCCTAAATAAACAGAAGAAATAATTAATCCATGGCCTTCAACTATATCAAAAGATTTAATGAAAAAAATGCAATTTAGAATCTGGGAGTTGAAATTAAAAAAAAAAAAGTGGCAACACATTAGGTTCTTACCCTATATTTTCTCAACACATTGTAGATGCCAAAAGATTTAATGAAAATAGAAAAATGCAATTTAGAATCTGGGAGTTGAAATTAAAAAAAAAAAGTGGCAACACGTTAGATTCTTACCATATCTTTTCTCAACACATTGTAGATGTCTTTAGGATCCCACAATCTGCTACGCTTTCCAGGATTCTTGACACATTCTCTGCAAACAATATCTTTGCCCATTTGTTGTAACAAATCATGCATTTCTAACTTCT
>CATIWK010668787.1:0-13645 GCA_949634005.1 Mallotus japonicus | reverse complement strand
CAGCGTATGCAGTAGATGAGATCGTTGAAGAAGAGATCATATCTTGTTCTGTCCACAATTTCAGCATTGCAACATAAAAGCTACGAATATCTCCATCCTCTTGATTGATATTTGCTATTTTATATTCAAGTTCAAATTGTCGTGACTGATCCACCTGAGAATAAATCCCATTGAGATGATCCCATATAGCAGCAGCAGTTTTGAAAGAGCGGAGGCTCAGCACAATATCAGGTTCGACTGAGTTAAGTATCCAGCTGATAACTTGTGCATTCTTTGTTTTCCAATTGCTTTTGGCCTTTCCATCACCTTCGTCTTTTTCAGATCCATCAAGGATTCCAAATAAACTCTTTCCTTCAACAAAGATTCGAAAGTGAAATTCCCAAAGTGTAAAATTTCTACCATTGAATTTGACAGATGTAGTTTCAAATTTATTTGTATCCATAATGATCGACTAGAACAAATCCTCTAAAGGATAGGCGCAAAGGAATGAAGAAAGAAAATTCTCAAAAGAACGTAAGCTAGAAAAAAAATTGCTCAAAGCTCTGATACCATGATAAAATATGGAACAGAGAAAGAAAACCAAATTGTATTCAATAATTTACACAAAGATATAGACCTGGTTATATACAATAACACTTGTGACTATATATGGTAAACCTAACTAATCAAGGAATACAAAGAGTAATATACAATATAAATTTCAAAATATTAGGAGATATTTTCTCTCTTGATTGTTGGCAAGATCTGTTCTATTTGACACATATATCTACATAAACCATTAGAATTAAGGTTTGAAAAATTTTACCTACTTCTAGTGTATTACACAATAATTAGATATATGACAAATATATATGTGTCTTATTTTATTGATTAAGTATAAAACACTTAAATTATATATCACAAATCTATCTATAGATGTAATTCATCCGGAAATGAGATTTAAATTCAAAATCTCTCTATGATAATAAATACTTTTACCATTTGAGTTAGGTTTCAAATATATTTATTTCTGATCAAAAAACCATTTTTAAGCATGTTTTGGATGAATTCTATCAAGTTCTTTAGCATCAACATGGTGTTAAATACTTATTCATGGTTCTATATTATCTATCTATAATGATAAAAATGAAAACTTCCAAGGGGAAGCAACAATCTTTTGGACCTTATAGATTTGCTCAAGATTATCCTTTCAAAAAAAATTTGTGAATGAGAAGATATTTTTTGTTTCTTCGTGTTGCGCAAGTGGTCGGTGTCTATTTGTGAAGTGGGTCGTTCTGCATGTGTATTTGGATATATATTAGAAGGTTTGTCTTGGGATATATATGTGTATGTTGTGAAGTGACAAATGCATTCTACTCCAATTTGATACATGTGTTTGATTTAGGCAATTCTGTTTTAAGCTCTTATTTGAATCAAATTTCATTCAATTTATTTTTCTTTTGCCGTCTATTAATATTATGGTTTTATTATCTATTTTAAATGTATTATACCTAACTATTAAATTTATGATATATTTCATTATATATATATATGAGATGTATTGGACGAAAAATAAGTAGTATATCATAATATCTCCTATAGATAAATAGTGAGGGGGATTTTTTTTCTTTACACATTGAAGGGAAAAGCAACAAGAAAAAGAAAGAAAGTCACTAATGCTAACTGGTGCAGGCTATAACTCATGAATTCCTGAAGGAACATTTAGAGCTAATCTAACCAAGTGATCAGAGTGATCAACACATCGTGTTGATCTTTATATGATCAATCTCTAATTACCCTTAATTTTGACTTTAACAATCAATTTTACTCCACTAATATGTGTATTTAATTGTGCCTTTAAGTTAGAATTAAAGTCATAATCAATGAACAACAAATTGGAGTTAAAATAAAGTCATCTGGGAATCATAACTCCTTATGATCTTGATCATTATTGATAACTCCGAATCGTATCTTTGTCTTTTGGAACCTGCATCGACGAGAAGAACAGGTGAAGGGGCGGGGTTTCCCCCATAAACACTCCGAAGATTAAGTCAGTATTATGTATGGAGAAATAATAATAAAGCAGATCAGTAGAATAAGGGATGTAAAATGAGTATATGATGAGGTGATGAAATGATGGCTTGATGTAGTCTTGATGTAGAGTATGAGAATAGGAGAATGAATGATCATGAATGATATGAGATGTATATATAGGGAGAGATTAGACATAAACCTCTTAGGAATAGGATTCCTTGTAAGATTGAGATTGCCTTATTTAGGAGAGAATAGACTTCCTTATTAAATTTTCTTCTTATTCAAGCATTCTTCCTCTTTAGGGATTATAACCCTTAATAGAATAGGATACTGATATGGGGTATCAATTATCATGAGGAGTATTATGAGTCAAAAGAGAGTCGTATTTATGTCATAGCTTTTTTTATTAATAGGGAAATCATATGACTTAAACTTTAATGGACTGCATAACAAAGGGCAGTCCTTCCCTTTAAATCGACGACAACAGAAATCGAACCCTGCAACTCATGATATCTTTAAAGATGAGTTACCACTACTCTCTCACTGGCAGTTTTTTATTTAATAGGAGGGTCATATAACATAATCATCGATAGACTATATAATAGGTCATATTAACAATAGCAGGAAAGAGATACAGGAAGTAAACAAGAGCCAAGGGAACTTCCCTATCCAAGAAGCAGCGAGGAGACTAGTAGAGGAGAAATAGAAACTGCCCAAAGATGGTAACTGGAAAATAAATTATGACGCTTTGGGGGCAGATAGCTTATATCTGCATGGATCATCGAGGCCAAGTGGTCCATGTAGCAAAAGTAACTCAACATGTAGCATCTCCTTTATAAGCAGAGGTATTAGCAATTAGGGCAGTGGCCAAATTTACGAGCCTACACCCAAATAAGAAGGTGGAGTTGGAATCGGATTGCAAAAGTGCAGTGGATCTGTGCAATGCTATAGAGGCTGGTTATCCATGGGAGGTGGAGACTATACTAAAAGAGATATAAAGGATTAAAGCTGCTCAATCCCAATTTATCATTTAGGTTTATTCCAAGAAAATGTAATCAAGTAGCATATTGGCTCTCTAAAACTACCTCAACCTTATTGTTTAACAGCAACTGTTTCAATGTTCATCCATCCTTGCTAACTCTGATTCAAAATGATGTAATATTTTAATTTCTGGGCAATGAAAACTTTTCTTTTTTTAAAAAAAAAGATATATAATAGGTGACAATTGACAGTTCTCTTTTTAAATCGACTATGGCAGAATTTGACCCTACATCTTAAAATACCCTTGAAAAAAAGTTATCGTTTGACCACTCCCGCATTACTAATGTCATATAGCTTCTTCTTATTTAGGAAAAAACCATATTTGCTTAAATCATATTTGTCTCTCGGTACTTATTAAGGTGAACTAAAACATTATTAATTTATACGTTAAGTTATATATTAAGTAATTGTCTAAAAAAATTGTAGTATATTATTTTGTAAACGTAGTAAATTACTGGGATAATGAACCCACAAGTCCTATAAGTTATCCAAAATTTTAATCCAGTCTTAAAAAAATTATTTTTTTTATTAAGTCCTAGAAGCATTTACATGTTTTCACGTTAGTCCACTTCCGTTATGTCGAACGGAATGGACTAACGTCGGCAATTAACGGAAAGGGATAGTGACCCATGAGTCCTATAAGTTATCCAAAATTTCAATCAAGTCCTATTGCAGCAAAATCATCTTCAAATCAAACCCGCAATTCTACACTACACTCACTCAATAACCAAGAGTTCACCATCCTCATCAATCTCACTTCTCCAATAGCAGAAGCGATAACAGTCAATTTCGGCATTATTTGGTGTGCAGAGATAACCCGTAAAGTCTCACGGGCATTATTGGACTCGTGGTAATATTTAAGGGTCAAGTTAAATTTTATTCCTAATTAATATATATATTTTTTAAAACATTGTTTATGAATATATTGCCATACATGTGATTTACGAATGAATAATATTTGTTAAATTATACATATGGTAGATAATAATATTTGATATACTGGGATAGATAATTCATTTTTTTGATTGGTTATATAATTTACAAATACAGGAGATAGAAAATAAGCGCGAAAACCATATATATATGCTAATGTATTTTTGGACACTTATTTTTTTATTAATAAAAAGATAAAAAGTTCTACGTATTAATCCACTACATAAAGTAGTTTAATAAATTAATTTTTATTAATAGAAAAATTAAATTATTTAATTATTGACGGAGATAGAAAGTTTTTTCCTTTTAAATTAATTAATTTTTTATTAATAAAAAAATTAAATAATTTAAATATTATGGATTGTGCACAACATAATTAAGCTAGTTCTCCTCTTATAAATCCCCTGAAAATCATGGAAAATTGGAATTAAAAAATATTAAGAGTTGATTGAAATTTCAGATAACTTATAGGACTCGTGGGGTCATTATCTCTTTCCGTTAATTGCCGACGTTAGTTCATTCCGTTTGACATAACGAAAGTGAACTAACATGAAAACGTGTAAATGCTTATGAGACTTAATAAAAAATAATAATTTTTTTAGAATTTGATTGAAATTTTGGATAACTTATAGGACTTATGGGTTCATTATCCCTAAATTATTAAATTTAACATATTAGTTTTAAGTTGAGAGAAATTAAAAATATTATTGAAAACTATTAATTAATTAATTAGTATTATCTAATAAAAAATATAATCACTATTGGTGCCACGACTTTCCCACATGTATAGCTAATAGAATGTGAAAAAAAATTCCATATGAAAATTCAAGTAAATATACTTATGAAGAAAAAGGATGAATTGTCAATAATATTTGTTTTTCTTTATTCATGTATCAAATTAAAATATAATTATATTTTATTTTTATTATAATATTTAAATACTATTCTATTTAATTTTAGTTGTATTTTTAATGATTAATAAAAAAAATATAGTTAATAGAGTTATATTTTTTGTAATACCTAAAATAATTTTAAAGATTGTATTATCAATTAAGATATTTTAAAATATAAAATAAAGTAAAACATGAACTATTTGAAAATGACCAAATAAAATATATTTTTTTTAAGAAAGATCAATATTAAAAAAAATTACATTAATATTTTATTATTTTAGTGAAAAATATTTTAGTTATTTTAATATTATAGTTAATAATTAAATTTTTAATAGATCAAATAAAATAGAAAGTATTTTAATTTGCTGTAGAAAAACAAAAATTAGATTTGGAGAAAAAAATAGTAATTCAATCAAATCAAAAAAATCTCAAGATATAAACAGTTTGTGGCATCCAGGGAAACTTTTCCTCATTCTTCCTCTTCATTTTAACTTCAATAATCCAAATTCCACCACACAAACAAGACCCAATTTTTCTTTAAATATATATATATATATATACACATATTTTTTTAAAAAAAATTCTGGCTTTAATTTCAATAAACGTCCAAAAATTGAAACTTGTTCTATTTTTCGACAAGAATCAAAGCAAAAATATCAGCTTTTCTCTTTTTCATGAAATGAATTGTGCCAAAACTCATCTCCACACCGAACCTGTAATTGTAGCAGATGGAAGGCAATGAGAACAACGCCCAAAAGGTGCACAATATAGCCTCACATCTCCTTTTTCTTTTGTTTGTTTATTTTTTTTTTTTTGTTGGGGGTGGGGGTGGGGGGTTCTTGCAACTGATGATGATTATGATTTCTTGTTATCCCAGTTGAAAGTTTGGAGCTTTTGCATCTGGGTTTTCATTTTTTCAATTATTTATATGTGGGTTTTGAGAAAGGGAAGGAAAACATTAAAAATAGATTTTGGGTGTAATGTTGGGGCCTGAGAGAATTGATATTTTCTCAAATGATTGAGCTTAATTTGGGACTATTAGCATTTTTTTCACTTATGTGGGAATCCAGTTGCTGCAGTTGGTGTTGGCTTTTGCTCATTTTACTTTGAATAGCTCCTAGATAAGAAAAATGCATTGTAGAATCTTGTTTTGGTTTGTTCTGAGGAAGTTTGTTTTCAGTAGCAAGTGCAATCTTTGAGAACTACTGGCGCAGTTGGTTAGAAAGTGTAGGAAAGGAAATAGTTTTAAGATTATAAACTAAATGTGCTTGTACCGAAGACCTTGATTAAGCCTATCGAAATTATACAGATATAGCTTGTTCAGGTTGAGTTGTCATCTTTAATATGATAAACAAAATCAAATTTTGTTTCTCCATGTAACTACAATCAATCAAATGTAGGGCTTTCCTAATGAAAATAGTTGTGAAGTGCGAACTAATGCATAATCTAGTATTTTCAGCACTTTGGTTTCATGTCTATCATTCTACAATTTGAATTGCTTTAATCTCTACAATCAATTAATTCCTTTAATCACATTATCAGGATTAGGTAATTACTCTCCATGCTTTTGCATCTTTTTATTGTGGTCCTTATGGAAAGATGACATGCTCCAATTAAAGGAATGCTGTTCCATGAAAGTTTCTCCACAAGTCACAACTCCTTTGCCATTCCATATATATATATATATTAACATTTTTCTTTGTTTCCCCTTCCTTTCCTTGCTGTGCAAATCTTATTGTCTTGACATAACTGAAACAGTGATGCTATCTGTTTGGCAACTTATCAGATCTTAAGCATATATCAGCTTACAAACTCTGATAAAACCCAATCAGTCCGTTAAAAGATGGTGATTGGATTTTGCTTCTTCATAAAGTAAATCGTTTGCCAACATTTTCGTAGTAGATTGGTTTATTCAGTTTGAAATTCTCTTTTAGATTTATCATTGTAAGCTTCATGGCCTCTATTCATTCACTGCTATTTCTTTTACCTCTAAATTGGCCTGACATAAAAGAATTTGATTTGTAGCCTATTCACTTCTATTTCTTTTACCTTTAATTGGCTTGACATAAAAGAATTTGATTTGTAGCCTACTACAGTTGCTTCATATTGAAGTCTTTCATAAAAGCTTACTTTCAATTCCATAATAACATTTTTTTTTTCTTGAAAGTTGGTTCTATGTGGTTAATTGGTTTGTTTTTTTCATTTGGTTCTCCTTTCTAGCTAGAATACACAATGAAGTTTCAAAGCATAAAACGTAATGCCAGCTTTAGAATTGAGGTGGAAAATTAAGTGATGAAAGGATTCATGAATGGAGAGTTTATGGGCATACGTTTAGCTAGTTCTATCCAGCACTTGTGAAATTGTTGAACCATTTCTATTAACTTCAATTCTATTTAAAGGTTATTGCTCCAGCTATATGAGCATTTTGGATGAAGCTTGTGACTTTTGAATGGCATGTTTATATTTGATATGATTCAGCATCCTATTGAAAAGGATATGTTGTGGAAAAGATTAGGGCAATGAAATATATGACGAAAACAAAAAAAAAAATTGAAGAAAATGGTCAATTGCTGAAAGAACACATGAATTTTTTTCCAACTGACTGACTGTCTGATTGCTGCTCTTTTTGGCATGATGCAGTCATCAAGTTTCAGTTGCTTAAATAGTATAATTAATAGTCTATTGATCGCATTATCTGATCTCTTCCTGCCACAGAACAATTGCTGAAGAATTTGGGCTGAAAATCTGAAAGCCCTTATTCACCAAATATTTTCATGTGCAGCATAAAGTATACTCAACTTCTGTGCATGTAGATTTTAGTTTGTATTTGTCACTGTTCTCTACCAATTGGCATCTGATGAGAAACTCTTGCTCTATATAGGATTACTACAAAATTTTGGAAGTCGATTATGATGCAACGGATGAGAAAATAAGATTAAATTACCTAAAGCTTGCGCTGGTTAGTGGTGCATCTGCTAAGAGCTTCTTATGTGAGCTTTTACATTTATTGGTTGCAATTGTTGTTTCATCATGTGAGCTTTTACATTTATTGGTTGATTGTTGGTTGCAATTGATACAAGACACTTGATGATATTTACTTTTGTCCACAGAAGTGGCACCCTGACAAGCACCACGGTGATAGTGCTGTTACTGCAAAGTTTCAAGAGATCAATGAAGCCTACAGAGGTAACTTTTATATGAGATCAGCATGAATATTCAGTTTATGTGATATGATGCATATTGCTTCCAGTGCATCAAATCAGGGAATTTCATTTGTGCTTTCTGGCCCATTTACAGCATCTCCTGTTCTTAGAATTTTATGTGTTTTATCATCTAACTTTCCTGCAAAGCATGAACAGGAAGGCTCTATTGCTCTTTGTTCTTTACCCCTAGTGTGTGTTCTGTAGAACAAATTTCTTTGTAAATAATGAAAATAAGGCAGAAAGGAGGCTAAGCATCTTAATGAAAATGAAATTTTCCTGTTGGCTTAAAGCAATTTTACATCTGATATTTTAAGGTGTTCCCTATATTGAGTGATACAGTGTAAAACCGTATAAGAAAATATAGAGAGGCATGTGATGAATTTCTGCTTATTTATTTCTTGCTGCATTTTTCTTCTGCAGTGTTAAGTGATCCAGATAAACGCTCTGACTATGATTTGACTGGAATATATGAGATAGATAAGTACACTTTGAGGGTAAGAATTTTATGATGCTATCAGTTTCAGATTGCACGGTGGGCTTCTCTAAGTTGATGTCAAGGTTCATTGTGCATTATTTTGTTGATGCTCATGAGGGATTCTGTTGTTGCAATGCAGGAATATCTTTCTAGATTTAAAGGAATGATACTTACGTGCAATGGGCTTGGTATCAGTCAGACGTCAATGTGGTAAGCTTTAGCACAACCTTCTATAGTGTTTTTAGTTTGAAAGAGTGCTTGCATGTTAAGTTACTGGAATGAGCTATCTGCATTTTAATATGGATTTTTATTGTTTACTTTTTCGCTATCTTAAAATGTCTTGATGGGTAGCGGGATGGCTTTTGTTATTTGAACCTATAGCTCTGGCATCATATAAATAAAGCTCTATTTCCTGACAGCAATATGCTTTAATTTTCCTGTTGTTTTATTCCCAGTAGAAGTAAAGAAAAAAGTGGGATGGTCGTTGAAGTCGCTCAAACACTAGCCCCTGCCTTCATATAGTAATTTGTTGCTTTTGCTGGCTAAATTGAGATTTTTCCAATAGTAGAATTAGATGTAGGAAGGTCAGAACAAAAAGTCAACGTCTTTGACTTTTAACTTTTAAGTTCTAGGATTTTAAATTTGCCATCCTGTTAGGAATCAGGAAGTTAAATGACATTGGTAGATTGGAATGCGATCTTAGTGGTGCAATCATGAGGAGGTTATAATTTATATGTGGCACCTGCTGCATTTAGTAACCAAAGCTGGAAAGCGAAATTTTAGATATTTGTGTTTGATCTTTATGGCACTGCATCCGAGGCATGTGAAACTTCCTAGGGTAACTGGGACATAATGGAAATTTTTGATATATTTGCTTTCAGCATTGAATATTCGGAAGCATAAGCTTAGTAGTTATAAATCAATATATATATGTATTGCCAAGGTTTGGCATGCTGACATGGATATGAATAATCTATAATCTAGCTATTGATGGATACTGGATTTGAATCCAAAAGGTGGATGTGAGCAGAGTGGCAGAAGCCTTGTTTAGAGCCCATTTTCTGTTGGTCTATGGTTCAGGTTTAAAGCCATATGTTCTTTTGATTACTGACTGGAACTTGGTTTTGGACTGAGGTTCTCCATTAAGAACCAACCTTCCCCTCTCCCTCTATTTGTTGTCTTATTGATACCAAAATCAACTTAAAGCTACCGTTGCTTTTTCTTATTCAATATGTTTGGCTGCATGTCGGAGTCATCTGTAAGAGGTCGAGAACAAATGAATCTTTCAAAACTTTCTTTCTGTAATTTGCATTTGTACTTATGAATCTTTATAACAACACAGGACGCATCAACTGACTGATACCAATGAATACACAGAGAATTAAGGTACGGTTGAAAATGTTTACCTATGTAAATTTCATTCTAGTACAGTAGTTTAAATTAGTCGAGCATTAATAGATGTATAACTTAGGTTCTGTGTTATCGTCTCATTCGAGGTATTGGTTGAACCAGGGATTGAGATCATGCCGCAATCAATGTTTAAAGAGCAAAATAGGAACATTCTTTTATAGATCTGAAATTGAGTTAGAGCTGTTTGTATTATTGTACCGAGTAAATACGAATATGAATCCATGTCAGTGATGTAGAACTGTTACTCCAGAAGCGCAGACTTGATCTCATTTTGTATGTAACGTAATAGGGCATAGGTTGAGATAATTAGGCGGCAACCATACTTGTGATCTTGTTTAATTTTAGCATGTATTTTACTATTTTTATCTTAAAGCAAATATTGGTTAGTGCTTTACCTTATATTTAGCAAATACTCAATGGTATGTACTGGAAACTAATTTGTAAAGAATTCCAACAAATGATCCAGGGAGCGAAACCAAAGTGCTGAAGTATATAGACTGGAGAAATCCATTAAAAGTCCAGTCATATGCCTTTTTTTTTTATCTTCAATTATTTGTTTTGTTTGGAGGACATTTTGGCTTGGCATGTCACTGTCTCAGCCAATGCCACTAAAGTCTAAAGATAGAACTAAGAAAATAAACAATTATGGTCGCACTATGACCCTTTGACAATGCAGATGATTATTTAGTACTAAAAAACTGTAATGTTCAAGACTTGCAACTCTTCAAGACTTTAAACAATAACAAGAGTTGCATGGATACAGCCAACCTACTTTATGACAATTTGACTGATAAAATTTAATGTAACCCCTTCGACATGTACCTTCATTTTATTCAATTCTGTCCTACTATATGCAAATATTTTGCAAATCAAAGTTAAGTTAGAGTCAGATCAACAAAATTTTGCAATATATTAGAGATTTTTTTGGAGCGATGAATGCCAAACAGCCTTTGAGGTCTTAAAGCAAACTGTATTCAAGGAACTAGTCATGGTGCTGCCTGATTACGGTTTATAAAATAATTTTTTTTTTTTTTGTTTAACTAATAAAATTTCAACTATTAAAGAAAATGAATCATTTGAATAGATTAGAACCCATCTTTTTATAATTTTCTTACATACTATACAATACTTGGGAGATTACTTGATAGTCAGTTGCCAAATGTTGGCAGCAGAAAGAGTTGCAGGCAGTAGTACTAGTACATTACCCTTTTGAAGAATCTAAAGGCCAAGGCCAACTGAAATTAAGAGACAATTTGATCAGACGAATATCTCTAACTCATTGATTCCTCTGTTTTTTTTTTTTTATTTACTCTCTGAGCTTCTGTAGCATTATTAAGAGATCTATCAATTCAATTAGTTGCAAAGC
This sequence comes from Mallotus japonicus, assembly GCA_949634005.1. Classification (NCBI taxonomy): domain Eukaryota; kingdom Viridiplantae; phylum Streptophyta; class Magnoliopsida; order Malpighiales; family Euphorbiaceae; genus Mallotus; species Mallotus japonicus. The sequence continues at coordinate 2,311 of CATIWK010668787.1, read as the reverse complement.
AATATAATCAATTAATAAATGAACCATTATTCCTGCTTGAAGAGCCATTTATGTTTCTGACCTATATTTATTTATTAATCAGTGTAAATATAATTCAACAACATCCAAAAGGTAAAAATAATAATAATAATAAATTTTTCTTTCTCAAAATGACAAATTAAAAATATAATTCTTGTAAATGATTGCTTACTGCAATTTATATTTCAAAAAAAAAAAAACAGTGAACTGAAAATTTAATATTTGCAGAAATTATATGTGATTTGAATAAGCAAAAATTGTATAAATTATTTTATATGAGTATAAATTTATAGAACTTTTATTAAATAAAAGAAATTGTAAATAAGCTAACTAATAATGAGATTGAGAAAATTTATAAATATTTCAAAGCAAATCTTAGAAGAAAGAACAGCTATTGTAGTTGCTCACAAGATTGTGTTAATTATCATTATTTATTTTTTTCTTTGAAGCATATTCAAAGGAAATAAATTTAATACAAAAATGCCACAACAACTTTGCAAAGAGAGTTATTAGTATTACTATTTACTATTGTGTAAACATTGATTAATAAATATGGATTAATTAAGCTAGGCAGGTGTCTAAACAAATAGTTTTTATAAAAAAAAATTTTATAGCGGTCTGATGGATGATGGATTATATAATAGGAATAATTATATTTTTATTATTCAAAATTTTCATTAATATTGATGGGTGGTAATTGAAAGAGTCGATACCCCTACAGTTCTCACAAATAAAAAAATATCAATTAAAAATTTTAATTGCTAAACAATAAAGTCTCATTTTAAATCTTTATTTTAATTTAGCTTGAAGGATTTAATTAATAAAACTACCCAAATTTTCACGAACTTTTTCTTTTTTAAGTTCTTTGATTGTTCATTGGCAGCTCCAAATCTTTGAACTGATAAAAAAGGAAATATTTTTTATTTTTTTAATCAGAAAGGAAATATTTTTCATTATCATTAATAATATTTAAACATTTATGTTTTTGTAGTTACTTTACCACGAAGTATAGATGTATGAAAGATATACTGGTCAAACTTTTATTTTTAATTTATTAAAATTTTAAATTAGATGAAATTTATGAGCTACAAAAAAAATATAAAACATTTATTAAAAAAAAATAAATTTTGTCAATATTGAAAAAATTTTATACCATTCTTCAAGAAAGTTATCAAATTATACTTGATTGACAAGTCGAAGGTTGAATAGTTAAATAAAAAAAAAATACAACAATAAAAATTATGGGTTTAAACCTGATGAATTATATGTTTACCAATATTTATTGGGTCAATTGGTAAGCAATTGGAATTCCATTACAAAAAATATCGAATTTAAGTTTTATACGTAAAAAAAAAATAAATGATGAAAAAATTTTATTCCTCATAAATTTAGAGCTTTACCTCTCAAAGGTACCTGATATCAAACGCATCATATGCAAGAATAAATTGTAGGTTTAATTTCAAACCACATGAAAATAAAATTTCTTTTAGTTGTCAAAAGAAAAATTATACCTGATCAACAACAAAACTTTTTGTAAATATACAATGTTAATTGTTGTATGATTGAGATTAATTAATCAACAAAACTTATGTTGTAATTGTCAAGACGTGCAATAAATTAATCAATGCTGGAAAATAAATTAATTAGTAATTAATATCATGATGCAATGTTCAATAATTGCGACTCTTAGAAATCAAGCAAGATGTTCATGGATACAGGCATGTGTTAAAGGGTAACACTTTGAGGGCTTAAGGTTATTTTAGATTTGTCATATTTTATTTTATTGTATGTAATTTTAGAGGTGTGTGATGGGTGGAATATTTTGATGTTATTTTTATTAATTTTCATTGTGCTGCTTATATTCTTCAGAGGAAGAGACTAGTGATTATTCGTCGAGGATCTAATTACCATTTAAGGTATGTACATGCCCTTCTCTCTCTTGTAATTCTCTTACCTACACATTTGGATACACATTGGTTTGAATCGATGTAATTATTTTCATGAGGAATAACAGAAATAGCTTCGATTATATTTAGGGGTGTAAATGAGCCGAGTCGAGCCGAGCTTTAGCTAGTTCGGACTTAGTTCATTTATAAACGAGCCGAGTTCGAGCGAAGCTCGCTATCCTACATAGTGTTCACGAGCTGTTGGTGAGCTTAAACAAGCCTAACGAAATTTAAAAAAAATACAAACTATAAATTAAAATTATACATTCAAAAATTAAAAATAAATTATTTATTAAATAAATTACAATATATTTAATAAAAATTATAATTTTATTCTAATAATATAT
>CATIWK010668640.1:0-20309 GCA_949634005.1 Mallotus japonicus | reverse complement strand
AACTTGAGTGTAGCCTTTAGCTACAAATCGGGCTCTAAAGCGATCTACTTCACCAGAAGGTTTAAATTTCACCTTATAGACCCATTTAGACCCGATGGCCTTTTTTCCAGGAGGTAAAGAAGTAAGAGTCCAAGTTCCATTATCCTGCAAAGCTTTAAGTTCTTACTTCATGGCCTCTACCCATCTAGCATCAAGTTGAGCTTGGTTATATGAAGTAGGTTCATGAATCTTAGATATATGAGCAACAAAAGTGTGATAACTAGGTGAAAAAACAATAAGGGAAGAAAGGGTGAAAAGAGGATAAGGACTGCCTGAAGAAGATTTTGAAAAAGAAGGTGGATGAGAATCAAAAGATTGAGTACAACTTATAATAATTATACAACAATCTTTTAAAATTTTTGACGTTATTATTTTTTTCATAATTAATTATTTTATAAAATTTATTAATTTTGATTTTAGTTGTTTACTTATTAAATTTTCGTAAGACTTATAAAATTCTATCATCTAATTTGATTTATATTAGATAAAATATCTAATTGAACAAAAAATATATATTTTAAAAAAATTTACAACTAAAATTTTAATTAATTTAATTTTTGTTACAGATAAAATAAAAGTTAACCTAATTAAAATAGGAAACATATTTTCAATTAAATTAGAATTACATTTTAATTAATATAATTTTATTAGAGATAAAATAGAAGCTAACTAATTAGAATAGGAAGTATACTTTAAATTAAATTAAAATTATATTTTAATTAATTTAATTTAATTTTTATTAGTAAATGACTAAATTATTCAATTTTTATATAATTATGAGTGAAGACCTTTTTGTAATTTTGCTTGTCCCCCCTCCCCTTCGTGTGTATATATATACATATATATAAGGATATTGACTACGTCAGTCCTATAAGTTATATAAAATTTTCAATTAAGTCCTACGAGTTACAAAGTTTTCAATTGAGTTCATAAACTTTTTAAAAACTTCACCATCAGTCCTTGTCTGTTAAAATTGACAGAAGAAGCTAACGTGTCAGTCACTCTTTGAATGCTCCTTTCCTTAGCCTGATGACGTGTAGGTCATATTTGCCATGTTGAAGACACATATTTTAAAAGCTATTTTTACCAAAATGAAGTCAAACATATGGGGAAATGGTAAAAGGAGTCATTTTCATCTGAGAGGGAAAATTTCCCGCCTCCCCTGTACTTCCCTCTTATTGTTGCAGCTTTTTACCAGAAATAAAGCAAGAAGGAAGATTGAGAGAAGGAAGAAGCAAAATCTAGATTTTCAAAAGAAAAACCATGAATTGCAATTGTGGTAATGCTGCTGTAATGAGGACCTCATGGACAAACAGGAACGCTGGAAGAAGATTCATAAATTATCAGATGTCAGAGTATTAGAATGCTAATCTTTCTTTAATTTGGTTTTTTTTCTTCCATTATTTTCTACAAAACTCTTGCATGTCTTTTAGTTATTGATTTTTTATATTTTTTTCGAGTGTAGGATGATATGGGATGTCAATTTTTTCAATGGATTGATCCGCTAATGTGTGGAAGATCAAAGCAAGTAATTCTAGGTTTATTGAGGAGGGTAACCAGCATTGAGAATGAGAATGGAAGGTTGAAGAGACTAAATAAAAAGCTAATTCTATGCTTGGCAATTTCGTGGTTCATAATATTGATTATGTGGTGCAATTAAATAGCTGAAGTTAGGATGATGTAATGCAGTCCGGAATAAAAGCAAGCTAGGAGTATCAATTAGTAGTCTTATGTGTTGTGTAAAAGCACTATAGCAAATGCAGAGTTTTGTTTGATGTGCTGTGTAAAAGCACTATATCAAATGCTTTTGTTGAAGTGTTGTGTTGTTTAGCCCTTATAAGTTATATTGAAATTTAACGAAGGTTAAAACTTCAAGTTGAAGTGTTATGTTTTTTATTTTGGAATGGAATTAAATTTCTTTAAATGAGTAGTTACTTTTGATGTTGTTTGCTATATTTTGTAAAAGCACAATAAGAAAAATATGATTGCATAAAAAAGTAGCTTTTCTAAAACATGCATAACAAAAAGAGTCTGAGATAACAAAAAGAGTTTGTGTTTAAAGCATATCATAACCTGATTGTCTGCATTACAAATAGAGGTTCCATAACAAAAAGATCCTGAATTACATAATATATTTGACCTTGAACACTATTTCAAGCCAGAACAAAATATATGTTTTATGCTTTGAACTTAGTTTTTGATTAATAAAAACCTACTTAAACAAAAAGTAGTATCTCACAGATTTTGATCAATCAACTTTCAATTTTTGGTAACAATAGCAAAACATAAAATAGTCCAAAAAATATTCTATTAGCAACTCTACACTTCATTTTTCTTCTCATTTGCTTGAGACTCCTATGTGTGGCATAAATGTATTGGAGCATTGACAGTGGATATGGCACTTATACCTTCACTTGATTGACTACTTATAGCACTATGATGAGTCACTAATCTCCCTCTCCAGTACATTGTTGGACTTGTGGTAAAATGAGAACCATAATATATGGAATGTTCACTTCAAGTACCAGGCTGCAATTGAATGAGAGTCAATCATTAACAAGCTCAACTTACATTAAATGCTCACTTAAATATGTAAATAGATTGTCTTAACTTACATTAATAATTGCCGAGTTGGTGTTATGAATTCTGTACACTCCCACGCCTAATGCTTTCTTGCTTTTCTTACATTTTCTTGTTGGCTTGTCAATAGAAGTGTACAATTCTGAACTTGCCTTCTTTTTGTTGAGGCAGCTTCTTTTTTCTTTTCACCAATTGAGTTTGTGCTAGTTCCTCGTGTACCTTCTTGGATGATTATACCTCTTGATCTCAATTGCCTCATAAACAATTCTTCCTCTCCCCTTTTCTGACTTCTTATCTTCTTTGAACTACAATGAACATCATCCACTTTATGTTTTCCCTTGTCCTAAAATATGTTACATTGCACCAATTAATTTGACACCAATTAACATAAATGATTAACCTTATTTATATATATTTATATATATTTATATCATTTATATATATTTATATAAATGATACTTTTTCAATGTGCTGAACCCTTGTATCAACAACAGATACACTAGTTTTAGCTTGAGGAATACTTTCCTTAGGCATTGTTTCAAAATCAGCATGAGGAATACTTTCCTTAGGTATGCTTGCAGAATCAGGCCTAGGAGTGCTCACATTATTCTTCTTCACCTACAATTAAAATGTCAATAGGTAGTAAAAATCCAGAAAAGCTTTAATTCTATAAGCTTGAATACATTAACCATTGTGTATTGCACCTTTAATTTGTCAGGTCTATTTCCTCTTGATTTTTGTTGCTCTTTTTCCACCACTTTTCTAATCGGACAAGCTGATTTGTTGTGTCCCTTGCAAAAATAGTATTGACAAGTCATCGTCCTTCCTCTTTTAATCAACCTTCCATTGCTACCAACTTCAAATTCCTCTTTTTTTCTATTTATTTTTTTATCACCCTGACATTTTTTTATATGGAGGAGGTTTTGTGGGTGGTTCAACAGTTTCAGGCCAAAATTTTTCCCCATTGAGTGTGCACATCATTTCACTATAAGCCTTCAAATATATGTCTTTTATATATCAGTGACTAACAAAATCTTCAGGCTGCTGATCACTATCATAAATAGCACAAATTCCATGGCAGCAAGGAATTCCTGAAAGTTTCCATGCTCCACAAGCACAACTCCTATCCTCAAGGTTCACTACATATATGTCATTATAGTAGCCTATTTCATAACCACTTAAGTCATTCCAAGAAACTAAGCAATTATAACTTTCCTCTTTATTTTGATGCAATTTCTGCCCAATTCTAGGACCTAAATCCCCCACCCACTTATTAGTGATGTCCCTATTAACATGCAATCGTTTCATCACTAACTTTCTAATATCTTCTAAACAAGAAACGATATTTCATCTGTATCCATATAACTGCAATAAGATGAAACCATATAATCTGTCTCGTTTTCTGCCTCTTCATGCACTGTCTCCTCATTTCTTTCATTATTCCTCTTATCACCTTCATTCTACATTTGATCAAGTATCTCATTGCTTAATCTCATTTTATCAAAATTCTTCAAATTCTTTCTAGGTTCTTACAATTCTAAATCATCTCCATCAGATAGAAATTCTTCATTGACATTTATATACTCTTCTTCCACCATGTCTGTTCAGTCTTATTCATATCACCTTTTTCACCTTCTTTATTTATAACTCTCTCACTCTCATTTATATTAGCTTCACCTACCTCTATCGCATGAAGTAAATCCTTAAATTGCAAACTGTCCTTAATCTTCACATCAACATCAGACCTATACCTAGACCCACTTGTACCTTCCCCATAATTTACCCAACAAGACTTTGTGCTAATGTTGTCATTCACAACATATATATCACATTGTTTTTTTTCATTTAAAATATCCAACAGCTGACAAGTTGTTGAATCATCATAAACTTACACAAACTCCTCAGACCTTATATTTTTAAAGTACAACTTTAAGGGTTCTTTTTGTTTTAGTTTAGTTTTAGCTTGGTCAAGCAAGCACCAGTACCCTAGCTTATCAGTGTTTACAATCTGCTCAAACTCATCCCTTCCGCTATAACTGTTATTTACCAACTGTCCACCATAATGCCATACGAGGCAAGCATCAGCCATCTTAAGATAATAACAAGCTACAAAATAAAACAGAGCCAAAGAAAGAAAATACATGACTCAGTACTGTAACCCTTCTTGCATATTAAAACCCTAATATATAAACGCATGCAAAAGCCACTTTTATCAGTAATTAACTATGTCAAAATACATCATTTCATTAACATGCATTAACACTAAACCCAATTTTAGCTATTCTTTTTTATTATCGATTACCCTAAATAAAACTTAAAATACATACCTCCTTGTCAGAGCACCGTACAAAATCTAATCTTCGATCAACTAAATTGGAAGTTTGGACCACATTGATGAAGGACGTTTTTTGGAGAAGACAAAGAAAAAGCGGTATTTTTTTAAAATAAGCGTTGCTTTCAACTGCTGTATCATAAGACAAAAGACAAAAATGGCTCTCCTCTGTTGTTGAAAGAGATAAAAGAACCCTAACTTTTTACTTAATGGAAATCTGACGTGGCTATATCATCTGATGTGCTTTCCACATGTCATCCTTCACTTGCACATCATCAGGGTAGGAAAGGAGAATTCAAAAAGTGACTAACACGTCAGCTTCTTCTGTCAATTTTGACGGACAAGGACTGACGGTGAAGTTTTTAAAAAGTTTATGAACTCAATTGAAAACTTTGTAACTCGTAGGACTTAATTGAAAATTGTTTATAACTTATAGGACTAACATAGTCAATATCCCCATATATATATATATATATGTTAAATAAATTTTTTTTTTTTTTTGCTTTATTTTCTCGGGCAGCTTTTAGACATAACAGACATAACAACCAATTTCACTTCCGTCACATCGGAGTCTCCAAATTTCCACCATGTCCTCCAGCACCTGCCACCACCAACAGCAACCCTTCTCCGACTCAAGCTCCGACTCTGATTCCGATCAACCCCACAACCACAAGCACCGCCACTCAGACCTTTCGAACTCAATTTTCAAGTCCTACTTCGAACACACGAGCACCAGCATCCACTCACCAACACCTCAAGACCTCTCAAAGATCCAATCTTTTTTAAACTCATCTTCCTCAGGAGCTCTATCATGTCTCATATGTCTCGAACGAATCAAACCCTCCGATCCCACTTGGTCCTGCACTTCCTTATGCTACGCCGTTTTCCACCTCCTCTGCATCCAATCCTGGGCCCGCCAATCCTCCGATCTTTCCGCTTATCGTGCATCGACCCGCCTCCCCATTTCCTCCGAGAAAGCTGCAGAAACCTCCACCTGGAACTGTCCTAAATGCAGATCAGTTTACACAAAATCTCAAATACCCAAAAATTATTTCTGCTTCTGTGGTAAAATTGAAGACCCCCCAAGTGATAATCCATGGATTCTACCGCATTCTTGCGGTGAAATTTGTGGCCGGCCTTTGAAGAATAATTGTGGTCATTGCTGTCTGTTGCTTTGTCATCCTGGGCCGTGCCCTTCTTGTCCTAAATTAGTTAAAGTTAAGTGCTTTTGTGGTAAAACTGAAGATGTTAAAAGATGTGGATTCAAGTTGTTTTCTTGTAGTAATAAATGTAATAAATTATTAGATTGTAAGATTCATAAGTGTAATGATATTTGCCATGATGGGGATTGCCCTCCTTGTCAAGCTCAAGGTGTTTATCAATGTCGTTGTGGAAGGAAAAAGGAGGAAAAGAAGTGTTGTGAGAGAGATTTTCAGTGTGAGAATCCTTGCGAGAGATTGTTGGGTTGTGGGAAGCATGTGTGTGAGAGAGGGTGCCATTCAGGAGAGTGTGGGAAGTGCCCTCTTCAAGGGAAGAGAACATGTCCATGTGGGAAGAGAGTGTATGAAGGAATGCCCTGTGATGTTGTTGTGTCAGTTTGTGGTGGTACGTGTGATAAGATGTTGAGTTGTGGTTTACATAGGTGTCATGAAAGGTGTCACCGAGGACAGTGTATTGAAACCTGTAGGCTTGTTGTTACTAAGTCATGTCGATGTGGGAGCTTCAAGAAAGAGGTAAATGCTCACCTCAGGTTACGTTTTATCATTTCACAATGTATCATTATGTTTAGTGTTGCTCATTCGACTATTGGAGTATTACAGTGGAAATGCTATTGCTTGGTATTAAGTAATGGGTGTTGTGATACTAACTTATTGAGCATTGCTTTCATATGATTTATATCTGTCATAAATTTCAAATGCAAAATCAAATATTATCATCAAGTTCTGTTTTTTTCTTTACAGTTTCTGTTTTTTTTTCTCTTCTGGTCATTGGTTATCTCGCTTATGTAAGTTCAAATTGGGAAGGTTTAACTGAACTTAGATTAGGTTCCTTGCTATCAAGATTTGGCATGTGAGAGAAAGTGTCAGATATTGAGAGATTGTGGACGTCATGCTTGTAAACGACGCTGTTGTGATGGGGACTGCCCACCGTGTGCAGAGGTGTGTCTCATAAACACATATTTTCTTGTTTTTTATATGTTTTTAAATAGTTACAAGTGAACTATAATAAATGTTTGCGATTTCAGATTTGTGGTAAGAGGCTTCGATGTAAGAATCACAAATGCCCAGCGCCATGTCACCGGTACGTATGTTTGCATTAGCTAACCACTCGAGGTCATCTTTGAGTTTAATTAGCTATGGAGTGACTGATTAATTTCTGGCTTACAGCCTTCATCTGGCAATTTATGTCTTGTTTAGCTAATGAGAATTTGTGAATTATGAATAATGTTCAATGTCTAAACTGTGCAACATTTTGTTTTCATAGAGGTCCCTGTGCTCCTTGCCCTCTGATGGTTACAATCTCTTGTGCATGTGGTGAGACACACTTTGAGGTTAGTGTTTTGATTGTTTGTTTACAGTGCATTGTTTGTTCATTTCTAAATAGGAGCTGCATATAAAATATTAGAAAGCCTGATCTGCTGCTTTTTGGATCATTCAAATCTATACTGGTCTAGCTCAATACTAAGCCTAAGATCAGACCACCTTCTGTAACCAGTTTCTTTCTAGACGTTAGTATATCAGATTGGAGTTTGAGTAAAAATTTCTGTAGCCTACACTAAGATATTTCTTGAGTTGTATGCATTCTTTATTATTCATAGAGAATGTGTTTCCCTGCACTGGCATTTATTGTGCGTCAAGCAACCGCACATTTCTATTATCAGTATTTTCTATGGATTTCTGTCAGGTTCCCTGTGGTACTGAGATGGACCAAAAGCCTCCCAAATGTCGTAAATTGTGCAGTATCCCTCCTTTATGCAGGCATCGCTCAGATTGCAAGGTACTATTGTTATCTCTAGATCCTACTTGATCTCCTACAGTTATTGGCATAAGCTTCTGACTGAGTACTACTTGATGTTCTGGTTCTGTTTGCCCTCATACAAGAATGCATGGTTAACCTAAAAACCTGATGACCATTCCCAATAGGTTGTTCCTAAACAATAATAATAAGTTCTCTAGCATTTCATATATGCTTGTGAGTACACGTCACAAAGATAATTGGCACTGCATGGGGCTTTCAATATGCATATGTATGCAAGTGCACACGAACACACACACATAAAAGTTCTCTCAAATTGGAGCATGTTTGGTTGATACTTGTAAGTAACTATTTTGAAGTGTTCTTTCAAGTTCTTTCACATATAATAATCCACATTTTTCCCTGCTGAAACACAACTGTGAACTTTAATTGCAATCAGATGAATTTGAAGTTTTGAACCACTGATTATGCAGTAGTTCTGGCATGTTCTTTTTTCAAGTATTGTTTTTTAGTAATTGTGTGTGTACATGTAAATCATATTTAGGAAAGAGATCCTGTTACTTTTTGGTTATTCCTAGCATGTTCTGCTGAATAGAATTTTAAGTAATTTCAATGTGTCATCAGCCACACAGATGCCACTATGGAGCATGTCCTCCTTGTCGATTAGTTTGTGAAGAAGAATATCCATGTGGCCATAAGTGCAACTTAAGGTTTGAAGTACTTTTAGATTAGTGAATATTATCTCAATATTTTTATTTGCTGGCTTATTTTTTATATCATTCCTTCACGAAATTCTTTCTGTTTCATGGTCTAGATGTCATGGTCCTAGACCCCCACCTAATCCAGAATTTACATTGAAACCAAAGAAAAAGAAACAAAATCATCAGAATGAATGTACTCCAGGATCTCCATGCCCTCCTTGCCCAGAACTTGTTTGGAGGTCTTGTGTTGGCCAGCACCTTGGAGCGGAGAGGATGGTTGGTTTCATTATTCATTTATTTGTGTAGCAGTTTATCTTTTGTATTGCTGTCTATTACGTTTGGACTCAGTCCTTTTTCTCTTCTGGTTGCTCATTTTAGATGGTCTGCTCAAACAGAACACTGTTTTCCTGTGATAATTTGTGTGGAAATCCTTTGCCTTGCGGCAATCACTATTGCACGAAAACTTGCCATGCATTGAAGAGCCAGTCCCCAAAATCATTGGGTCAACACAACAGTGAACCTTGTGAAGAGTGCCACCTTCGTTGTGAAAAGGTTTTGAACCTCGAACTGTTGATTTTTCTTTCTGATTTCTTTGTTGGTATGATCTACCTTTTCAGTATTGGGTTTTCTCATGAGGATAGGATGTGCCCTTCATCATATATCATAATATTTAATAGTGTACCTAAAATATTCCACTTGAGCATTATTTTTGCAGTTTGAAAACAAGTAAGCCAGTTAATATTCTTTTGACTTCATTACAGGAGAGGAAGCCCTCTTGTCCGCATCCCTGCCCTCTTCCATGTCATCCTGAGGAATGCCCCCCTTGTAAAGTTCTTGTGAAAAGATCTTGTCACTGTGGATCTATGGTCCATGTTTTTGAGTGCTTATACTATAACAGCTTGTCAGAAGAGAAGCAAATAACTGTCCGCTCATGTGGTGGACCTTGTCATAGGTAATATATGGTTCTCCCCTATTAATTTTAAGTTCATCATGCAGCATTAATGTTGTTGTTGTTTTTTTTTTTTTTTTTTTTTTTTTTGCTTGATTTTGTCAATACTCTTTTCAACTTGAAAAGTTCCCCTTTTCTTTTAATACTTTGCATAATTTCAAGTATTGCATGAGCTCTTCACTTTTCTTTTCTATATCTTTTCTTCTCTGACAAGCCAGACCATAAGACGTGAAGACGAGAGCATTGAGCTTTTGAGTCATCTGCATTTTTGTGCTGATGAACAGCAGCGATATTTTGTTATTAGTGTAGTGGTCTTTGTCCTTGTATATTGCATGACGTTTTCATCTTCAGTCCTCCCTAAGCCTTAATAGTGCAAAATGACTTTAAAGTGTAAGGTAGTTGCTGAATGTTATTAGCCTAGTTATATAGTTCTGTTTTGACATTCAGCTATGCATAGAGTGATTTGGAATTCAACAAAGTATTCCTTTTTGACGTCATCCCCTATTCCTCACTGGTTAATAAGCTTCCCTTAATAAGTTTTAGAAGATACCTGGAACTTTCAACTATCTTTGTAATTTTAAGATTCCCAAATAAATTGTGCTTCTTTATTTTGCAACTAAATTTTTTTTTTTTTTCATATTAGCTTCAAATGTCTTGTTAGAATTGATCCTGTGGGGCTTTCAGAATTGATAGAATGTCAATAATGCAGGAAGCTGCCCAATTGTACACATTTATGCCCAGAGACCTGTCATCCTGGTCAATGCCCTTCATCTGAAAAGTGCAGCAAAAAGGTAATGATTTCAATTAGGTAGAATTTGAAGAGGCAGTAACTTGTGTTTCTACTAATTTAGCATCTTTTGTCTCTGGCTAATGCATGATAGCATTTTCTCTGCCTGCTAATTATTTACTCCATTTGCTATATTAACTATTTCTTTACAAGGTTACTGTCCGTTGCACATGCCAAACATTGAAAAAAGAGTGGCTGTGTCAAGATGTACAAGCTGCCTATCGGAAAGCAGGTGGTCATCCCAAAGACATATCAAAGAGTCAGTTTGGAAGTGGACTTATTCCTTGTAATTCAGATTGCAAGAGTAAAGTACAAGTCATTGATCAGGAACTGCATTTGCGCAAATCCAAAGACTCGAAGGTACAGTTTTCAACTACATTTGCTCAAATTGTGCCATGGAGTTCAATTTGCTTGTGAAGTAAAAAAAGAGAAAAACTGCATGCAGTTGATTGGCAGCTAGGCTAAACCATATTTTATTTGCTTCATCGTTCTATCTTATTTCACTTTTTGATTACAAAGCTCCCATCATCAACTACTTGGTATCATTTGTGTCTCTTATCATCTGTGATATTTATGGCTATATGCACATATAGAATATTGTTACTTTTGGGAGGAATGGCATGTGAAATCTAATACTATATCGTGATATTGTTAAAAGGAAAAGGAGCCTGATACTGAAAAGCATGTACCAAAGCGTAGAAAACGACGTGAACGAGTGCAAGAAACAAAGCAGGTCTCAAGACTAGAGGTATACTTCTGCAGGTGTAAAATCACGCACTTATAACACCCTTTGTTTTGTTTTAATGATAACCATTCTTTTGGAACAGAAATTTGTTGCTGCCATCAAGTGGCTTCTTGTTATAGTCACCCTTCTGGTGACTCTGGTGGCAGTGTCATATTTCGGCTACAAAGGTCTCATGTCACTCTCCGATTGGATGAATGATGTGGAAGAACAACGACAAAGGAGAAGATATCCAAGCATCTAATCGTTCTGGAGATGTCTGTTGCAGAATTCCAAACACTTGCCACATTAAACTCTTGAGTCATAGGCATCGAAAAAAAATTTTCTAAATAATGTTAGGTTTATCATCATGAACAGCATAAAGTTTTTTAATTTGTTATTTATTCATTTACAGACTAGTCTTTTATACAATGTATATTACAACAGGTTATGTTTATTTAAAATTTTTGTGATGAATACTATGGTGAGATGTTGATGCAAGAACTTTTTTCCTTGGAAATGTAGGTGGCCTAAGAACTTTAGCCTTCTAAAAATCACTGCAATACGCCACACTCTCTCTTTTTTTTTTTTTTTTTTTTTGGGACCCTACTATTTCTGCAGGACTCAAGAGACTTCTGTACCATATAAAAGAAAATATAATAAGGGCTTCAAAAATAATTTTAAAATATTTAATAGAAATAGATTTAATAAATGCTTATTTTTTATCTAAAATATGGATATTCATAGCCATTGGACTCTAACTAATGTAATTTGACCCAAGAGGACCATAAGGACGGCAAAAGTATCTCAAACAACTAATTTAGTGCTTATTTTATGTATGCTTCAATTCTATCATAAATTGTTTTTACAAATGCAATAATAGTTCTTTGTAAAATAAACTTCACTTTTTCAAGAAACAAAATTGTAACAGAATTTTCATGAAATATTATTTAACAATATAAAAATATAATAATTTTTTTCATTTTCTTCCATTTTTAAGATGGTCGAAAAATAGTTTCGGTTCGAAAATATTTTTATTGTTAGAATAAAATAATTAACTATAATGAACATATGTTGGGGCATATATCAATAGAGTTGTTGCACTCAAAAGAGTAAACATGAAAATGGATTTAACTATCAACTTTGTCATGGTGTTTTTAACTTATTCAGAATCATATTCAATCTGTGTTAAGTGATCATCATGGAAAAGAAGTAGAAATTGAAGATGGTTTGTTCTGATACATGTTATTAGAAAAAATTATGTCAAAATCCATGTGATGTAGTAACCAATTATTAATTCAATTTTGTTGGATTCATATGTAGAAATTATTTTGCTAGTTCGTTATGATCAATAGTCACCCCAAGAAGAAAGAAACAAGACATCATTGCAGGCCCCAAGACATCATCAAGAACATTTGTTGTTTGGTTCTCAGTGTTTTTCCATGAAAATTCTGGTTGTCTTTTATTTTGGGACCTACTTCAAGAAACTCATTTCAGAAAAATTCGCATATCAGAAAATTTTTTTCTATTCCGAATATATTAGATTTAATAATAACAAAATATATGATACATATTCACGTATTATTTTTTTATTTTTTTGAGAAAACGTATTATATTTTTATTGATAATGCGTAAAACACTTAATATATATATATATATATATAACAATTGAATGTAATATATTTGAATATAATTTTAACACTAAAAAATGACCCAAAAAATTTTAAAATTTTCTTCGTTTTCTATAGGTTAAAAATACCATTTTTAGATATTTATGGAGAGTGGTTTTATATTTGATTATTTATCTATTTAAATTTTTGTCGTTCACTTATATCAAGTTTGTGTTGAAATAATTTTTTTAATTATGTTAAAAATTACTGTACGTATTTAGTATATTTTTATCACTATATTTTTTTTAAAAATACATTTCATTTTTAATATTTGAAATATATGGAATTTTTTTTCATTAAATCAATACATACTTTGGTAGTTAAAGAATGAGTCATCAAATGCCAATGACGACTAATTAAAGTATTTTAAAGGATTAAAAGTACTGCTTATACAAAATCTGAAAGATTAAAATGTTGTATATTATTTTTTGTATATAAATAAATGATGAACATATTAATCATTTCACCTCTATTTGATAGTCCTATATAAAGTTTACAATTGAGATGTTTATCTTTGAAATATAAGAATAATGAAAGTGTTGATTTAATATACCAAACTTAAGAAGACATGGAATTTTCTGTCTTTTGAATGCTTCCTTTTTTTAAAAAAAAAGAAATAGATGATTGATTCATATCAAAATCTAGAAAAATGAGCTTAAAGGTCAATTAAAAATTGATATTCTCCACCAATAGTTGTTAGAATCAACTATTTGAGCTATGGTGTATATAGTCATATTAATTTGATTGTATAGAGATCTTTATCATTTTTATGGTCCTACTTGAATATTTGGATTATTCATAATCCTTTACTAGCCTTAGTCTTGTAGTCCTATCCGTATCGAGACAGATTAGTTAAAGTTCAATGAACTCTAAACAGTAATAATTTTGTCTTTATTGGTTCCGCCGTTGTAGATACTAATCAAAGTTCAATGGGTTTTAGATACTGATAGTTTAAAAAAAATAATATTATTAGTATGTTATTTATAAAAATTTGAATGTCATTCGTTATTATCTACTAGTATTTGTAAAATTTATCATTTTATGATGACTAATATTGTGTAACCCACGATCTAGAAAAAATTGACCCAATAAGAATGTGATTAGTGATTAAACATACAATTACAAAAGCAAATCAGACCATATCTATCATACATGTAGAGGTTAATTTCAAACAAGTCTAGTTGCATGTTGCACTTTTTTGCAGCCACTAAGCTCGTGTTTGACTTGGTCCCTTTGTGTATGTATTCTTGTTCTTCCTCTTCTTGCTTTTCACAAGTCTTTCTTGGGCGAAACGTGTAATTGCCAAAATAGAAAGACATGACAAAGACAAAGGTAGGCTCCTAACAGATTCCTCCAGTCAATGGCGTAGATTCTTGGTTTTTTCTTTTGTGGTTGTCACCTCAAGTGTCTACCTAGTAAAGATTGTATGTATTAGTTGATGAATTTACGAAATATGAGCAATTCTAAAGTGACCCTTTTGTTGTATTTGACCGCCAATTAAATGAGAGGAAAAAAAAAATGCCTAGATAGTTCCAAGAATCATATTATGAGATTCTTGAAAATTTAAATGTTCATTAAAGATATAAAACTATTATTAACATCCCACTCCTCTAATTAAATTTTTACCTTGATTAATATTTTGATTAACATCCCACTCATGCTTGAATTTTTTAGTTGGTTTTTTTTTTCCTAAATCATTAGTATCTCTCAAGTTTGATGTACTTTCACTATTATGGTTCGATCTGGACAAGATCACAAGAGCGGTAAAAAAATTTCAGGCACTAATTTAATATTACTGTATACATCATGGATCGAATTCAAAATATTGCTTAAATAAGAACAATGTTTTACTAGTTGATTCTAATAGTTGTTAATTGAGTAATTTTTTTGTCAATCAATTGATTGAACAAATTTTTTTAGTTATTTAATTTTAAATTGAAAATTTTATTTATTGTAAATTTAATTGCAAGTATATATATTGAAATTTGCTTTCTTTACTTGTACTTTAAATGTGTTGCGTTATGAATATAATGTTTGTAATATTGATACGTTCTTCAATGCAATACTAATTTTGTTTGGTGGAAGAATTGACATAGGTCGGTACAATAATATTTTCAGCTACAAAACTTGGTGCGCAATTAAATTCATGTCATATGTAATTTCAATACCTATAAGCAAGGTATAAGATCAAACCATGCAATCTTATAGATTAAAAAAAATGTTCATGACAATCAATTGATAAGATATAAATCATTTTATTAAAATCTAACATTTCCATTTCTAGTTAATATTTTTACGTATTATTCACCCACTTTATTAATTAAAAAAAAATGTTCACACGTAAATATAAACCAAATCAAATATTTTTTTAAAAAAAATTATATGTTTATTACGTAACATTTTGTTGTAATATTTATTAAGAGAGAATAAATTTCTTGTCCATAAATGGTTGCACATTTTGAAACCCCTAAGCATCTAAATAAATGTGAGAATGACTAAATGAAAGGAAGATGTGATGGTGGTGGTGGTGGTGTTGCTGCGGCTATGTTGGTGTTGATGGTGGTGGTGGTGGTGGTGGGGTTGGAGGTGGTTCACCGGCCACCACCAATGAGACCCACAAGTTTCAACCCTTCAACAACATTTAATTCCACTAAATGCATAATTAAGTCACTTGTATTAACTATAGCCCACATATTAATGTTGTACACACTATGGTTTTGGTATTAAATTTTGGAGGCACCGCTTGATTTAATATAGCATTTGTATATTTTATGTATATATGTCAAAGAAAAAACTTAGAAAAAGTCCAAATAAATGATGTAGAATATTGTACTATTAATCTTGGGTTTACACGTGTCAAATAATTTAATTTAAGACCCACATCAAAGCACGATTCTATTGACTACTTTTCACATTGTATTTTCAAAGTCAAAAATTCACATATCTATAAACCTATCCACAAGTGTGGAACTATCATCTCTCAGATTGTGTATTGTGTGTGCGCACTTGGAAATTGCATAAAAAGATCATTTAGAAACTTGGAGGGGAGCTTCACAAATGGTGGAGAGTTTATTTGAAAAAGCCAAGACAAAAAATTTTCACCAACAACCTTTAGAATTAAATAGTAGAAATTATTTTTACTTAAATAACGTTTTGAATTTGAGTTCTAATTATGGTGCATGCAGTCGTCTTAAATAATTTTTGAAGATTTTTGCTGCTCTTATGGTTCTGTTCAGATCAAGCTATATTAATCAAAGTTCAATTGATTCTGAATACCAGTGATTCAGATAAAAATAAAATATTTACAATTTAATACTTTATTTATTAAATGATGTAGAATTTGTCGTTTTGTACTTTTATCTGATTTAAAAGATAAATTGTCTTTACTATATAATTCATTGATCATTTATTTTTTTTTATTAATAAGAAATCGTACGCGTAAATTAAATTTTAAATATTTTTAATAAATTAGGCTAAGTTTTTATAAAAGGAAATTCATGTTTCATCAAATAGACTGGACCACACGAACCAATGTGTACTTCATTGCCTCTTTTTAATAAGTGAGGATGAGGAATATTAGAAGCTTTTTTGAGGCAAAAGGAAAGGATTTTTCATTTTCGAGTACTTGGTTTGTGGGGTTCAGAATTGCGACTTGAGAGTAATACAAAGTGAACCCAATCCGTGTAAATTGGTGCATTTATAAGTCTTTCACATGTCATCTACATAAAGCTAATAAGTGTTTTTTGGTTTACTTTTCATATATGTCTTCTCCTTTAACATCATATCAACCCAAATTTCACTTAGAGAGGAAACTAATCCATTTCATTTCTTCAAATTAAGTCAATGAAATCATAAATATGCATATAGTGATTAAATTTTTGCATTGAAACTTCCCATTTTTTTGCTATTTTTTTTCATCGAATATAAGCCGGGCTTTACTTTACCTGCTATACCGCATTGAAAGCATTAGAGACCAAGTAAAAATAGCATGTGAAAAAGATAAAATAAATTAGAAAGAACAGGCTTTGTTTCATTCTCATTGCTGTTAGTGTTCATAAAATCCTACACTACAGCTAAATGTTAGAAGAAACTATCAATTCCTCCAAAAGAATTTATGAAAAAAATGAAGGGAAATAAATGAAAGGTAACTCCTAATTCTTTACATAAATTCCAAAAGTATACCAAAGAAATCATCTAAAAAAATTATTTAAATTTTGAATTGCTTTTTTTTTTTTTTTTTTTTTGCCCCTCGGTGGGTTCAATATTTTTCATTCAGAAACAATTGAGATTGTACCACTGGAGATGCTGCCATGGCTGCCATCACAGAGAGTTAAAGCTCTTTCCAAATTAGCAACAATGTCTGTCATAGTTGGCCTATCTTTCCCTTCCAAATTCACACAATGAAGTGCTGTATATGCTACCAATTCTACTGCTTCTGCTTCATTAAGCTCTGGCGGACCGACTCTGTGATCCAGTACCTTAAGCAATTCATCAGACATGATTCTTGGCACTGCAAAATCCACTATACTTGTCGGTGCCCCTCCATTATCATCACCTTTGAATATTGCTCTCTTCCCTGTCAGAAGTTCTAACAATACCACACCAAGGCCATAAACATCACTCTTTGCTGTTAACACATTTAGACCGTAGTACTCAGGATCAATATAACCAACTGTTCCTGCTGCTTTCATTGGCCTGTAATCTCTTTCAGATTCAGGCCCCATCAATGACAATCCAAAATCAGAAACTCTTGCTGTCCAATTCGTGTCAAGCAAGATGTTCGAAGACTTGATATCTCTATGAATTATTGATGGGACTGCATAATTGTGGAGATACTCAATTCCTCTAGCAGCATCTAATGCAATCTTTATCCTCATTTTCCATGAATTAATCACACTACTACTCTTCTGAGTATTGTTCTTGTCATGTAAATGATCATATAGAGCCCCATTCTTCATATGCTCGTAAACTAAAAGCCTCTCATCCCCATCTTCACAGTACCCAACAAGCCTCACCAAATGCTTGTGGTGAACCCTTGACAAGAATGCCAATTCAGAATCAAATGCACTCTCTTTCTCTTGAAATTTCTTCGTCTTTTGCCCTGTTTCCCCTCTCTTAATCGCCACTTCGCGGCCATCAATTAACCTGCCTCTATAAACAACACCAAAACTCCCTGCACCAATTTTGTTTTCCAGTGAGAAATTATTAGTAGCAGCAGCTAGCTCAGCAAGAGTAAACTCCTCAGCTTTATCTGCATGCTTCGATGAGGTTCCACTCCTCTGGCGCCTCATTGCCCTTGAGCCTTGGCGCATTATAGTCGATGATCTTGAAAGAATACCACTATTATTTGACGTTGCGCCGCCATTAGAACCACCTCTAGTTATTGTAGGCTGAACTGAATTGTGTACTTTCTTTTTACCAAAACAAACACCCGTCCACAAGCAATAAATAATCGTGCAAATACCAGCAAAACCTCCTACTGATCCAATAATACAAAACACCAGTAACCCAGTTTTCAATTCCCTTGACGGAGATGATGGGGAAGGCAATACCGAGGGCGGAGGTGGCAAAAGTGGTGGTTGTGGTGGCGGTGATGATGGGAAAAGCATCGAAGGAGGGTAGCAAACATTCCCAGAACCAGAACACAATTTCTCAGAATCAGGATACATTCTTCTGCCATCACAAGAAGATTGTGCACAGGGTCCAGGAAGAATTTGATCAGGTAATGGAAGAATCTGGATCCCAGAATTATCAACATTAGACCAACCAGGTCCCCAACACATTATTGAAAAATTTCTAGTAATCAATCCACAAGTAAAATTAGGACCTGAAACAATAGACTCAAATGAAACAACTCTGATGCCATTCACAGAGTATTCACCTTTTCCACCCCAACAAACAACTGATCCATTATCAGTTCTAAGTGCACAACTATGATCAACACCAAGAGCCAATTGTGAATACTCAAATGCAGAAGAATTCGAAGGAACATCTAACTGACCAGAACTATTATTCCCTTTACAAACTAAAAACCCAGTTGAATTTACACCACAGACATGTGAACCACCAGCCATAATACTCACCATTGGCATATTTCCAAATTGAGATTCAATATGTTTTCCAATTGGATCGCTACCCCAACACATAATTGTACGATTATTCACCAAAATTCCACAACTGAAACCAAACCCAGATGAGATTGACTGAAACTTATCACTTTCCGGCGGTGATTGGTTTCCGGGATTGGCATCTCCTCTCCAGCATTTAACACTGCCAGCACCATTAACACTAGAAACGGTGTCGTTCACCATCCCACAAACCTGATTTCCACCAACTGCAAGATTCTGTAATAGAACAGTAGTATTAAAGTAAACTCTCTGTGGGTCAGTGGCACTCAAAGTAAAGTTTGAAAATGATGTATTCCAACACAGAAAAGCATAACCACCGGACCGGAGGCCGCAGAAGAAATCCCGGCCACCGGAAATGGAGGAGAAAGAGACTGTGGGTTCAAAATTTAAAAAGTTACCATCTTTATAACAAATGATGTACTGGGCATTCCTTTCCGCCACGATACCGCACACGGCGGAGGACGTGGCGGCGATTGTTAAACCGGAACCTAAAGAATGGACTTTGAATGGAAAGAGAGCAATCAATATGAGAGTGGTGAAAGAGAAGGTGATAATGGAGGAGGAAAAGGGTAGTTTCGTCATCTAAGAGAATGAAATTCTACGATGGCCGGAGCGGGGGTGGGTTCCGGCGAGCAGGTGGGTCTGCTTCATTTGATTTTCAGAGAAGGAGAGGAAAAATGAGAGCTTCAGCTTTTCAGGTGTCAGTTTAGACTTTGGACTTTGCAAGAATGAAGAAAAAGAACAGAAACTGTTAAAAGGTGTTGAGGACGTGTTTGGCTTTGATTTATATAAATCTATTATTGTTTATGAGAGGGGAAAGAAAAGGTGGGGAAAGGAATTGTTTCTCTTCTCTTGTGATACTATTGTTGCTAGTAATTGTAACAGGATTAAATATAATTTTCTCAAAAATATAAAGATATTACTCCTAAAATATTTTGTTTCAAAATAAATATCAAGTTGTTATTATTAAAATTTGAACAATTTAATTTTTTTATTACTAAGAAGATTAAAGGGTTTTAAATATTAATGAAGTGCAAAAAAATAGATAATTTTTTCTTTTAAATTAAATCTTATATTTTATATATATTTGGAGAAAAATAATGATTAAATCACCTTTTTATTGGTAAAAATTTTTAAAATACTATTCATAATTAATAAATTGATCTCCATGATGCATGAGTAATACAAACAAAGTGTGATTGGTAAAAATTTTCACCTTTTTATTGGTAAAAATTTTTAAAATACTATTCATAATTAAAAAAAAATAATGATTAAAAAAGTACATGTGAAGTATAAACAAAGTGTGAACATCAAGAATGTAAATGTAGCTCATGTGCAACTTCTTTTTTTTTTTTTTAATGCTCATCTTCTTATTTATTAAATAAAATTTGACTACCAACAAAGTTGTATGTTCGTGAAAAGATTC